>RJWT010008152.1:0-26711 GCA_004365215.1 Cuniculus paca
GAGAGAAGAGAAGAGAAGAGAAGAGAAGAGAAGAGAAGAGAAGAGAAGAGAAGAGAAGAGAAGAGAAAAAAAAGAGAAAATGAAAGCTGTTAAATTTTCAGTTTTTATTCCAGATAGTTACATATGCTAGTCTACATTATAGTACAGTTACTGTACAATTACTCTTAAATATAAATTCCATTTTACTTTGAAATATTAAGAAACTTTTTGTTTTTAATCAATCATTAATACCTTCTGCTAACTTCTTTCTACTTTTTAATATGTTACAATTATGTCTTGAAAAATCTCATTTCAATTATTTATTATTGTCAGAAAAAGTGTAATGTTCTCAGAAGAACATTCAGTTACATTGTAATGGAAATAAAATATCACACTATATTATAGTTTTTACTTATGATTAGATAAACAGGGAAAAGCTGTATTTTGGAGACTGGATGAGTTTCCCTCTCTCATTGTAGCTCTTGTTGATTTGTGTTTTCTGGTTCACCATTTTATAACTTTAGGAGAGATGACTCAGCTTAATTTTGAAATCAACTTCTTGAAGAGCTCAGGGAGTTCATGAGTTGTCTCAAGAAAGTGAAAAGTGTCCATGTTTTGTTCGATGCTTTTGAGATATTTTAAGTCAAGATGATTTGCCCAAGGGACCAATATCCCATCTCCTAGGTCACTCTGCTGCAGTAGCCAAGTGATGTCTTGCTTATATTTCTTTTTTTTTTTATTTTAAAGAGATAAAAAATACAAAACAGAACAAAGCAAATCAGAACAGAACAATGCAAGTAACACATGACCTCACAACAGGAAATCAACAGTGGCTACCATAAGGTCTCTTGTTTTCTTCGTAATAGCTGTCCATCCCTTCACACACAATACAATCCAACAAAACAAAATAGTATAAAACCAGTCAAAACAATAGAATGAGAGCATTATGGGACTTCAAAACAAGACAGTAGGAAATCAACATTGGCTTCCCTAGTGTCTCTTGTTCTCTTCAAAATAGCTGTCCATACCCTCATAATTCTTAGTGTAGTGTTTTTTTCTGAATGCTATGCCATGTTCAGTTCAAGCTTTTAAAAACTCTCACTTTGTTTAAAGCAATAGCTGTTTATTTTTATTTCATTTTAAGGTAAAAGACTGCTATGTCTTTTGATATGTTTTAGAAGGTATCAAGCAGAGATTCTGAGTTTCCCTTATGACGATGTGGAGCTCACTCATCAAACCATTGCCTTTGGAAAAACAAGTGATAAAAATAAGAATTTAATGCAGTCTTTAGAGATCTAATTTTTCTTTGATTTTTAACCTTTACAAAAACCCATTTCATTTTCTATAGTAAAAGAGTGTTTTCTGTGTTATGTCTTTTTATAGATACAATACTTATTACAAAAGAGGAAATAAAATTTATTTACACCCTACTCTGTGGGAGAATATCATGATAATTTAGAAAAGCATCTTATTAAATCCTAAGGACAGCACTTACATAGAGTACATTTAATAATTATGACTGGAAATCATTATACCTATAAGACACTTTTCCAAAGTCATAGTTTGTAAATATCGGGGGCGAACTTTCACTTTAAGTTTACATAATTAGCTGTTCTTTTCTTGAGTTCATGTCATTATTGATATGGTGTCATGATTTTTATTATACTGAGCCTGAAATTAGCACCTATCATTTCCTGAGGTCCAAGGTCTAGGGAAGAGAGATGTTTAGCAGTGACATAGAAAGTGATTTTATTCTTTCACATGAGGTGCCTTTTCTCAGCCTTGGCAAAAATGAACAACTACTTCTTCTTGTGAAAACTTTATTTTAGCACTTTTAATACTTTTTGATTCATATACACACACACAAAAAAATAAAGACAACACTTGAATAAGGCAGAGCTCCTGCAGAAGGACACAGTCATTCCATGAATATGTAAAACTGGCACAGTGGATCATTATTCCTCATTAATTCTGTAATTGTGATTTCTCAGAATCAAAAATACATCCACTGGATTTCCCCCCAAATGCTGACAATACTTTCATTGTCATTTCAAGACATATGCTGACTGCCACACATTTTGCATTGTCTGGCAGACACATCTCCAGGAAATGTCAGAAAAGGCAGTGCTGTAATTCCTTGCTCTTGCTTTCAAATAGTAAGTAAGTGTTTGCTTTTTCATTTATAGGTGCCACTTTGCATTTTTGTGCTCTTTGGTGAATTCTATCATCCTACTTGTAATGAAAGACATGAAATGAGAAACCTTTTTAATTATATCATTAGTGTACACTGGGTACACAAACAGTACTTACAATTCAGAGATAGAAAGCTGAAAATGTAAGCATAATTTGTGGTCCTATGTACTAGAAAAGTCCTATGTACTTTTTCATGCTAAACTTTGTTTATATGAGCAAGAATTCTTATCAACATGTTATCTTTTAAATGTACATATTAACACTATAATCATATGTAAACTATTTTGGTCTTCATATGTATAATCATTTCCCACTAATTTCTCATCTATGTTTCATTATCACTGTCATCGTTCAACATAATAAATTGAATAGAAGTATGGTACTATGTGCCATTAGGCCAGAAGGACTCAACTTCATAGCTCCTTTACTGTGGTTGAGCCTCAGGTGATACTCTGGGCCTGACTTTAATAAAGGCAGTCAGAAGACCTGTTCAGATGCACAATGAGAAGACAGATTCTTCTTGATGCTGAGGTGGCAGAATTTGAAGCCTACATATGAGTTGAAATACAGCTGTTTTCTGTAAATACAATTATGAAAAATACAGCTGTTTTCTGTAAATACAATTATGTTCCTACTAAATACATCTCCTTTTCTACTACAGTAGACTACCAAGATCAGTCGTAATTGGATATGAGTGTCCAAGTGTTTTCTAGTTCTTTTTCTTATACTATTTTTTGCAGTCTTTTGGTACTAGCTAATGAGCAATCTTTGTATATTTTCACTCCTTGTGTTTTTGTATTGCTTGTATTTTTACACTTTGTATTTTTATATTGCTTTCTCCAACCTTTTATCTCTTCTGTATTCCTTTGCCCTTCAAGTCTTCTACATTTTAAATTAGGAGTCAAATTAAAAAGTGCTACATATCTAAAATAAAAGATTATTACTTGTAAATATCATTAGTGCATAACTTTTTAGGATTTCACTATCAATGTAATTTAATAGAGTTTCTAATTTCTCCAGATTTCAACATATTTCCTGTTAGTTGTATTTTTCACAGATGATTTTCCTAAATCACTTTATATCTTTTTTGACAATTATGAATAAATTATGTATGAAAAGTACATGACTGGTGCTATAAATTGACCTCAGTTTTCATCAAATCAAACTCCTAACTTTAGATATTAAAAAGGTTCTCTCAGTAGTTGCATGTAACACAACTGGCTAATAGTGGAAAAAAGTATTAATTGTGGATAATTTTGGTTTAGGTTCTGGGCTTCGTGCTCTGAATATAATAATGTGTACCACTGTACTTTTCTTTCTGTCCTTCCTCCCATTCCTTCCTTCCTTCCTTCCTTCCTTCCTTCCTTCCTTCCTTCCTTCCCACCTTCCTTCCTTTCTTCCTTTTTTCTGTCTTTCCCTTCCCCTTGTCTTCCATTCTTTCTTTCATCTTTCAGCAGATGCTATGCATGCTCTGTCACACATTCATAAATAAGATATTGTGCTGTATGACAATACATGTGCATCTTGGTGAGGTGTAACAAGTTACAGTAGGTCTGGCGTAAGTATTCGTGAAGTGTCATAGGAGTCTAGAAGAAGCTTGGTGTATGAAAGTATACAATTATGTGATAGTGTGTTACTCTTCTCAGCTCCAATTTATCTATAAAATAATGCCTTTGAGTATTTTACAATAAGTCATCTGTTTCAAATTGTACATATCTGCTTAAACAATAATAATGTCATGTTGAAATTGTTCTTAGAAATACAATCAGTATCAATATCTTCAATGTCAGCATTTTTTATAAGATGTCTTAAACTTATGAGTACTTTATATTTTCAAAATGCTGGATGAAGTTTTATATAGTACAAAATACTCTTATCCCAGTCAAAGATTTTCTATGTTGGGGTAGAAATATTGTCATTCTGGATTTTACACTCAGTACCAAAATGCCAACTCATTTTGATACAGGGGAATGAAACTTTCAACCCACTATGTCTGGTACAAGTTCGTGTTCTCTAAAATCGAATAATGAATTTTAGGAACAACGGAGGTTAAAAGCAGAATATATTTATTGGGAGAAAGAAAGAAAGCTTCTGTCAGAGGAACAGAAGGAGTCCCAAGTAGGTTGCCAGAGACTCTGTCTTTTTAGGGACTTTTTATAGAGTAGATGGGTCCAAGGTGGGGAAGAATGGGAATTCCTAAGGTAGGCATAAGGTGGGACAGAACTACGGTTAACCAATAAGATTAATTGCTCAGATAAAATTGATTGAGTCAGGGACAAATGGGGAAGCGAGTCACATAGCCAGCAAGCATGTTTAAGGAGCAGTGACTCTTCCCCTAGGGTGTCGAGATAGATGACTCCTAGCTTCCTTAGGGATCTACAGACCTATTTAGAATATCAGTCCTCAGGAAGTAGGTGCATTTGTTTGATCTGTTGTCCCTGGTCTGGCCCACAGCAGGAGGTGTTCCTCTCCTTTACAGTTGCAAGGTATCTAGGTTTTTGCCTTGGCTCCTTGGAGGACCTGGCCCTGTCTGACTGCCTATAATAATTCTAACTATCTCAGCTTCCTGTAACATTTTCATGAATATCAAATCAATTTTTAAAGGGGAATAATAATCTGTTGTACTAAGAAAAAATCAATTTTCATTCTATTACTTCTAATTTGCATATTTTCTAGTCAAAGAGAGCAGTTACCAATAACTTATATAAGCATAATATAGGTGATAGTGTATGAATATATTTTGATTTTTTCTTCAATTTACCTTTGGATTATATTCCTCTTTATATAATTTGTTTCTGTATGAAACAGATTTAATATATTTGGAAATATGTTTAATTCCAAAACAAGTGAATAAACAAAAAATGACATTTAGAAGGATTATTTTCCACATATGCATCCACGACAGAAAATTATCAGTGTTTCCTCAGAAAACCATAAAGTAGATAATAAAAAAATCAGATAACATATCTCCTTCTAATTCTGCTGTATATAAAAAACAGGTTTAGGAAACTGAACTTTGTGAAACATGCCTATAATCTCAGTAGTCCAGAATGCTGAGGCAGGAGGATCACTAATTATAGAGTTCATTGTGAGAGCCAAAACTTTTCAGAGAGATTCTTTTTCAAAAATATGCATAAAATAATTTAAAAGGTCTGAGGTTGGGGCTCTGTAAAAAGACTCTAGCTTCAATCTTTACTACTGGAAAATAAATAAATAACTCTACTGCGATGCATTAAATATGTAAAACTGGTGTAATTTTAGGTAAGTTTGTCAAGATTTATTTTGCTAATTGCATTATACTAGCCATAATTACCCATGTATTTATCCTGGATTCTCTTCATTTTGCTGAAAAAAATTAACAAAATAGAAGATTAATTCCCTGCTTGCACAAGGATAAACCAGTATTTAGAAACTTGAATCACAAAAGGAAACAAATATTTGGACAAATGAAAAATACACATAGGAACTTCGCAAAATTTGTGTACATGATTTACTTATCTAATAATTTCATGAATGCAATATTTATTTATCAAAATTTCAGTTCAGTATATTCTGAAGTAAAGTTTATTGAACAATCACAAGTATTTGTTTTATGTTTGCTGGGTTTAAATACTGAAACAAATATTTTAAATTGTATATACTTTTTTCTTGTAAGGTAAATAGCACTTTCCTTTTTCTCTAGTTGAGGGAGAGGATCATTGCAATAATTATTAATAAATTTGGAATGGTCAAATAGTAATGTGAAAATTCAAAGCTTAGGAAAGTCACCTAAATTCTTATTTTTTGTTTTCTATAGAGTGAAGAAATAATCATAAATTTTTCACAATATTATAGGAACTAAAATAATTAGTACAATGACTATTTGATAATTATTTTTAAATGTATTTTATGTCACACTTTTATTTATCATCACTGAATGCTATTTAATTACTTTAATTTAACATATTATTGTAGTTTTCCCATAAGATACAAAGAAGATAGCCTTCAAATAGTAAGAGGATTTTCAACTCTTACTATTTTCAGTATTAAAATATTTTCCACCAAATGGTCAGCTGGACATGCCATTTTATGTTGAACATAAGTATTTACACTGATAAGAGTATATTTATTTGGCCAAGGAGTAAAAGCAAAGATAGCTATTGTGACAGATAAGATAGGTTATCAACTCAATTGGCTTGGAGCCTCAGGAGATTAATCAAACATTCTTCTTATCATGTCTAGGTGGGACCTAGCATGGAAGTGTGATCTTTGGCGATACATTTGGCCCTTTCTTCTCTGGCACTGTTTCCCTGTTCTGCTTCAGGCCTGCAACAAACTCAGCATCTCTGCTCATCAGTCCCTTCCGCGATGATGTTTCTGCCTTGGAATCAGCCAACCATGAACTGAATCCTCCAAAACTATAAGCCAAATTAAGAGTTTCCTCCTTTAAATTGTGAGTTTCTGGTATTGTTTCCCAGTGGCAAAAATCTGACTAATGCCGCTATTAATCTAGAAAGAAAATGAAACATTTTTGAAAAATCACCCACTTCATCCTTTGTAATTAGTTGATCATATTTCACGTTGTATGTTACAGGATAAAAAAAGTAGGAGAGATTTAAAATGAAGAGAAGACATTTAATTTTTTTTTAAATTTAATTAAATATGTTCAAGAGAACATTTTGTTTCAGTAAGGAACAGAGTACACGTGCAGGTAGATGTAGAATATACTCAAAGCTCATCTATGGAAAACTAGTTATTAAACTTTTTCCCTTCAGTATGAAAAGCAGTTTTTCAACTTACTTAAAATATATTATTGTTGTATAACTGCAACTACAAATGATCAATTTTTATTCATGATAAGAGCTAGTTATAGCTACTCTGGCATAAATCATTTAGACTGACAGATACTGTTCCTCTGAGCACTGAAATGATGAAAAGTTGACAGTGGCATCTGGTAATGGAGGGATAATTTCTTCAGGTTATGAACCTCTGTCCATTAGTGAAGATAGATATGTTTCTAAAACCTTTGTATTTTAAGGATCAATTGGAGATGTTGGTAAACTGTAAAAAGTCTGATCTGAAACCTGAAAATTGACCTTTCTCACAAATTTACAGATTATACAGATACTGCACATCTGGGAACCAATATTTTGATTAGCAAGACTTTAGATCATGCCAACAAAAAGTGGAGTCAAATTAGTATGCAACTACTCAATAGTATCTTCAATTCAATACAAAGAATAAATATAAATCATTACATTATTTTAAATCATTTATACATCTTTTTATTTTTTATATTGGTTGATTAAAAATAATGGCCCAAATTTAATAACGTTCTGGATACATTTTGCAAATATAATAACAAATGAACCTGGAAAATCACTATAAACACCTTAGCTTAGTATATTTTAGGGTTAAAGATACATGTAACTATCTCTAATTTGTTTTCGAATGAACAGAACATTAATAAAATAAATAGCTATTTGCTGCTATTTTCAGTATTTTGAATATGATTTCAGTCTAAGAAAATCTGTGCTAGGTTTTAACCATACTAACCAACAAAGTTTGTAACATTTAATGATACAGAGGAACTGAAATATGTGGATGAATCATAAAAATAAGCAGTGATGTCCCAGAAGACGTTAATCAATATAATGAATGTTTGATCGTGGGTTCCAGGCACTTTGTTTCTACATCTCCTGCCAAATCGGCAAATGACGGTAGGATTGTTTAGGCATAATTTTTTCTTATTTTAGGAAGAGAAAGCGTAGATTTAGAGAGATTAAATCGTTTGTCCAAGTTCCCACAGCTAGCAAGAACGAAGTCAGAATTCCAATCCAAGTTGGCTTTCCAATTCCATTTACCTTACTCTTTTGACAGATGTGCCTGAGGTTGTTGGAAAAACGTCTGATGCACTGAAATATTCCATTATATATCTGAAACTTCCAATCTAATTTATATGAGGAATTGGTGGTCAAATTTCACATTGGTTGTAGGTATGTATTCTAAATTTCTATCTCCTGACACAGCTCTTTCTTTCCTAATTTTTGAGTGCTTAAATAATATATTTTATTCTTTTTCTATGTATATTATAACATGTTTTAATCAAATGCTGCATAAAATACTTGTCAATTTTATGTTGTTAAGGAGATATTTGTTTAGAATTATCCTGATTAGTCATGAATAAAAGTATATTTCCTTTAAATATTGGTCTCACTGAATTATTACTGATAAAAGATCAATATTGACAAAGTCCTTAATTTCGAGCTAAGTGAAATCTTAAAGTAAATTAATGTTATTTATATTTCATGTTACATTATAATATCTTGGTGCATTAAAATTAACATTATTTTATTTATTTAGGTACTGGTGATCGAACTTAAGATCTCACATTTGCCAGGCAGGCACTTACGCTGCAGAGTTAAATCCCTGGCCCTAAACTAACTTTATATTAAAGACTACCATATTTCCCTCCATGTTATATAAATTTGTGAAATACATATTTTATAGTAGTATTATGTTTCCCTTAGTCTTTTATATTACATGAACAATCTGAATCAGAAATATCAAAATTAAAATATTACCTCTTTCCCGTTAATAGTGATAGATTCCTTTCTCCTACAATTTCATATTACAAGATTTATTAAACGAACAAAAGGATCTCCACAGAAATATTACTTGACTCTACTCCTCTGCCTTCACTGGTACAGAGGATATTTTTATTTTCTGGTATGGAAACAAAGAAATCTAATTGTTATCTTCTCACATATCTGAACCAGAAAATTAAGAGTAAATTTTCAGTGTGGAGTCAGCATAAGTAAATATGTAGAAATCAGCCAAGCCAAACTATCCAGAGTAGCCCACTTTCACATAATAATTGGAGTCATGACCCTAGCATAGAATAAGAGCAAAGTATATTGATGCTCATCCATGGAGAATGTTGGCTTCTAATGTAGAATATTTCTAACTGCTGGCTGTCTATAAATTTCTACTTTCCTCCAGCAGTGGCACGAGCCCTGTGAGAAGTGTTCTTTAATGCAGTCTAACTGACAGCCTCAATGTGAGACCCGGCCACCTTAGTGCCCCTCATGCTAACCATCCGGGCTGAGGTCACTGGACAGAGAATTGTTGATGGTTTCAATTATGCTAGGGTCATAAGATCTTTGGCCTGATCCTTTTCAAATAATCAGGATCACATTTCCGAAGATTCATTCTTATCATTTCATATAGGATGTCATCACTTGCAAGTGAAAATAACACAAGAAAATGCTTAGTCTTCCTTGGAAACTAAAAATCATCTTCAGAGAAATAAAGAATTTTAAGAAACTCCAGCCTTGAATAAAGGAGCTATACAAACTATCATTTGTATGTGAGGGAGCCAATATACAATTATATTTGATTTGGAAATGTGAGAAGTATACTTCAACCTAACTACATTTATTTTCTTGGGATGCAAACTGTTTCCATATTTATTTATGAATAAAATGGAAGAAAAAGGCAATTAGCTTGAAGATGATTAAATCTATAATTTTGTACTTACAAGAATAACACATTAAAGCTTTTGTATTATTGGATATATAAATTATGTCTTAAAAGTATATATTACAAAAATATCAAAAATCTTATGAGAAATACTTCTATATAACCATCATATTCTCTTCATTCTTTTCTTTCCACCTTATTATACGGCCAGTTCTTTTCACTTTTTTAATAAAGGTAGATTGTTTTAGTCAGAGTTAGTGAATAAAAGGAGAAATCTCAGTTTTGTATATTGGAAGGTTGTTTTCTTTATACACGGAATTCTACCCAGGAAAACAGAAGTAGCCTCTATTTGAAGAAACATACATCACAGTCTAAATTTAGAGTGCCATCTAGTGGTGAATGGGATTGCAATCAGTTCTTGGATTTTAGAAATACTATTAGTTTCTATTACATTCATTTCAAAGTGGCTTTCTGTAACTATGCGAAAATGGCTTATTAATAAGTAAGAATGTAGTGGATAATTAATATGATATTTTAATAATCTTTATTCACAATGCCAACTTGAAAAGAAATTGCAAGAAAAAGTTTTAAATGTCATGCATTATGTTTCACCTTGGTAGCAGTGAAAATACTTACATTAAAATATTTAGATTAGGGCCAGAGTTTTATCTTAGTGGCGTAAGCGTCTGCCTGGCAAGCGCCAGGTCGAGAGTTCGATCCCCAGTGCAAAAAAAAATTATATTAGTTGATAGTAATTGACCACAAAGTCTTCATGATATTCAATGTCTGCTTACTAAATGCTGATTAGTTGATGAAATCAGATACTAATAAACAAATATTTCATAACTGAATGTTTCAAAATATAAGTTAAAATGAGATATGTACATGTACCAACTCCTCCGGAATTAATGTCTTCACTATGCCTTGCAAATATGCACTAATAAAATACATCGGTATACATGGGTAACAATAAAAATGTGAAAAATAAACGCCTTTTATACACTTCATCAGCTTTTTGTATTTGCTTCTTTTGAATGATTAAGTGAATTTTAGCCTTAGATATACATTAAATCTTTGAAATTAAAATTACTAAAATTCAATGACTCAGCAACTCAATAATATTAAATTCAATAACTCATTAAAAAGAAAGGAATGCAAGTGAGATTAAGAAAGACAAGAAAACAAAGAAAAAGGAATGTAAAAATTAAAGAAAGATCCAGGAAGAGAGCAGTGAAGGGTCATCTGCATTTATTCCAAATGCTACAACACATTATCACTTCATTTCTTTCCACCACCATAAAGTTCATTTTAACAGCAGGGCAATTTAGGTCACATAGCCTTTTAAAAATTTTTGTTTTCCTGTTTAATTTACTCCTCTTTTCAAATAAACATTTAACAAAACCCATTGTTAAAATTCATACTATAAATGTTGACACAGTTTGAAATAACTAAATCTTGGAAGAAACCAAATGGCCATCAACCAATGAATGGATATAAAAGATGTGGTTTTTTTTTTTTTTTACTATAATGGAGTACTATTCATAACAAAAGATAAAATTGGGACATTTATAGCTAAATGGGTGGACCTTGAGACCATAATCATTAGGGAAATACATCCGGCATCCATGCGTAAATATCTTATTATCTCCCTGATGTGGGAAACTGAAAATGTAAATAAGAACATAAATGTACAACAGATATTGTGAAATAACAAGAAACTGTTCAAAGGAAAAGGGAAATACAGATGGGGGAGAGGAAAGGAAGGAAGGGAAAGAAAAAAATTGAGAAAAGAAAGATAAAATGAAAATTGAACTTTGTGAATGGGAAGGGGAAGGGAGTTTGAAAAAAGGGGATGGGAATGGGGGAATAAAAGAGGAAACAAGACATATCATGGATAGATCCAAACTCCCTATAATGAATGTGGCCATTTTGTGTACCTAAATTGAACCAATAAACTTAAATTTTAAAAAAGTGTTTAGTGAAGTATTTGGAAAGAATGTTTTACTTATCTAGAGGTCTAGAGGAAGCTTCAGATCTGTATTCAAATCTCGAGATCATTATTTTCTCATCAAGTGATTTTTGCAGAGTGACTAAAGTGTTAGGGCAAAACGATAAAGATGACAGTCTTTGAACAACTGCCTGCTGCAGACAAAGTTTATTACAGTGTTACTAGTTATGCACTCGCAGTTCAGCTGATTTCATTTTGCTTTATTATGACATTTATCTGTGTACAAACAAAATGACTCCTTTGCTATAGAATAAAACCAAAGAACAAAGTGACAAAGATTTCTTAAAAGCATGGGAACTATATAGGAAAGTCAGAATTATTCTCCTTTAATTACAAAGTCTTCCAGTAAGAACTGTACTCCTTTGAAAATCCATTATCAATTCATGAATAAAACAGCAGACCTCAGAACCTTGCATGGATCTCAGGGACCTGTGCCCTTCATCTCACCTGACCTATATCTAGATCATAAATGAATATTGCGCTGTGATCTCTGAGTTTAGAGTCCTCCAACTATGATTATTCTTGAATTCTGCTCAATGAAAGAAAGCATTTTTCTTAAGAAATTGAACTTTTTGTGACCATTTTAAATAATATCATGTTCACAGTATGCTTTCAGTGGAAAAATATATTTATTTTTAAAATTTTAAGTAGTTCCTTTATGGGACTGATTTTCTCAAACAATAATGTAGCCAATGCTCTCAGAGCAATTTCTTGAAGGGTACTGATATAAGATGTATTAGATACTCAAAAATGGCTTCACTTCTATCAAGCCAAATAGCATTGTTCTAGTTTAGTATTTGCCTTACTGTGATGATATTTCTGGGGCAATTTGCCAATAACCTGCTGTCATCATGGGAAGAAATGACTTTGGCTCAGGAAGTTAGATAGTGAGCAAGTTATGGGGGACATACCAAAACGAATATGGCATTATCCTTCAAGGATATAGAAAATTGCCTGTAAAGTAATTCTTTGTTCATATCACCTCAAGGAAAGGAAAAATGAAGGTCATGCTAAATGTTCTGCCTTAAAATACACACTTCTCAGTAAATGAATCAGGAAGCACTTCGCCCTTGTCAGTAAGAGCAGGCCTTCAGCAAATTGTACTCCCCAGCAATAGCTGATATTTGTTGTTCTCACTCTATTTTCCTTTCAAAGAATCATTATTTGACAATTGTTGTAACTTTGATAGGTCTATGTGACAATCTTCATAAGGTAGAAACCTAAAGGAGGTCCTGTAGGGCTCTTCCATCAAATTGGTCTTAATAATCCTCTCTTCCAATCTCCGACTTTCATGAATGCATAATCAAATGGTGACCAGTAGAGGATTTTTTAATTAACAAATGAAAACTTTATATATTTATAATGTGCAATATTCTTTTCCACACATGTGTACATTGGCAGTGGTTAAATATCTTACATTTTTGCAGCACAACCAAGAACAGAACAATGGAAATTACTTTGAATTGATTCTTCCTAAACAAGACACTCACAGCAAATTTTCTATCTTTAAACCTTACCATGAATTTTTTTTTTCTTTAGCCAAATAGTGCAACCCATTTCTAAAGTTTTCTCCATTTACTAATTGCAATGACTGGATTGTGTATGGCAAGTATCTGCTTGTAGTTTTACAAACCAAGTACCATAATGATATACTGATTTCCATCATTCATTCTGCAAACAGTTGTATATTTCTTACCAAAAGAAAAATTCATGTCTCAGCACAAAGTAAATTTGTTGACTCCAAAATATTAGCTCCACATTGTGTGTTTGCCTGCAAAGTAAGTAAACTAATAAAATGACATGCTAATTAAGATTTTCTGAGATATTTTTGAAAGTGACAGAAATGAGGAGGAAGAGCTAGTTCTGCAGAAAAGGAACACAGATAGCCAGATGCATGAGGATGCAGATCTGGGATTTCTACTTCACAGAAGATGTGCTTGAGAACCCAAGACAGTGCACTTTGAGTAATCATCTACGGAGTGTCACAAGCAGATGATAGGAGTTTATTAAAGGAGAGAGAGGAACGGGTATAAACATTAAAGTCATTTTCAGAGGAATAGTCTTAAGAGTTGCCTGACAAATATTTCATATTTCCAGACCTCAGAAACATGTTATGATCGTACTCCTGGGCCTCTTTATGGTTGAGTGGGGCCTGTGATTAAAAGACTAATTAGCGTAAGCAGAAAAGATGAGTGCTTTTTCTGGGGCACAACAATTAATTGATATTTAATTGAAGGTAAGACATTTTATTTTCTTTCTTCCTGTTTTCTTTTTTTTTTTTTCCCTCTCATGTAGTAAGCAGCGATGCTAAAATGATGGCTGTGCCTGCCTTACAGATCTCCAGGGATTATGGGGTGCAGCCATCCAGGACACCCACTGAAGGAAGTGTGACCTGGATGAGAAGGAAGCTTTTGTTGTTTTGACAACTGAGATTTGAGAATTTCAATTTCAATATAAAATATCATACAATAATGCAGCAAACCCTGACTACTAAAAGCAACTATCATCATCGTTAACATTTGTCTTAGACTCAGCTGATTGGGGAGAAAAAGCCAAACTTTCAGCTCTCAATTTTAATAACAAACCAAGATGCAAACAATGGTTAAGCCTTCAATCATTTACTGCTATGATAGAGAATGCTCTAAATCCTCTATTTCATTTTTCCTCATGAAAATGTCATAGGCTCAAGATGAGATAGATCTGCGCAGAAAGAGGTACAGATCGTCTCCCTATAAGGGAACCCCAACGAAAAGACTTAATTTAACACAGTGAGGGAACAACTATTGTGGAAGAGTACTGGGAGGACAGTGAAAAGAAAAGTATCTTCCAAGCATTAGTCTTCATTAGAAGGGTTGACGTAATTGGTTAGGACTGGAGATATGTACACAAGTACATAGCTGATCAATGAGGGCAGAATTCCTGATTGAAACTGGCGGAAACTGCAATGCACTGACCCTGCAGAAAGCTGGTATAGCACAGGTAGACATATGCTGTCAGGCTGCCTATGGAAGCCTTTGTAATTGCCTGTGGTTGGCCTGAAACAAAATACATGTGGTTGTTTTTTAGCCAAGAAAAAGACTGCTGTTAAATTGAATCAGTAGGAGATCAGTAGCCTGAGGCCATCTCCATTCTTTGGGCTCCTGCTTAACAAACTGCAACCTAATTGATGAGTATAACAAAAAGCTGAGTCTCAGACACTCACAGGCAGGCACCTCATCACACCGTGTCCAAATAATGCAGATGCCCAGCCGTAGACAATCAGGAAATTTCTCTGTTTCTGTCTATTCTATGAGAGCTCTAGGGTATACTGATAAAAAGAGCTGTCCAAAACTCTCTGTGTTCTCAGTTCTTCCCCATCCATGAATCATTCTTTCCTTCAATAAAATTTGTTAAATGTAATTCTATAATTGTTTAACTTTCCTCAGCTAATTCAAGACCAAGAATGTGGTTGCTCTTGGGACAGAGGTAGAAAATTGACAATCTATTTTTTAATAGCCTGATCTTTATTCATACTGTCTTTCAGTTATTTGCAGCTATGTAACCAATCAAAAGTTAATTGCTTAAGCAGTTTTAATTAGCTAACAATAAGAACAAGGAATTTGGAAAGAGCCAAAGTGAACGGCTGACCTGTTCTTTTTGCTGGGTCATAGTGATAAGAGAATATGTTTCTTTTCTCCATATGACTTCTTCACCCACACATCCGTGACTCAGTGGTCTTTTGTCTCAGGATCTCCTTCTCTGTCTCCGTCTCTGGCTCTGGCTTTGTCACTCTCCTGCCACCCCCATAGAATTTCGTTATCTTCCAGGACCTTTTCATACAATTAGGTTTTGTCACAAGTCGGTGGTTTCCAGGTAGTTGTTTATTTATTTTTTTTCCCATGAGAGATGGTTTTCAAATAGCAGGAACAAGAAGTTCACAATTTAGTTAGGGGGCACATCTGGAAGAACAGTGTCTTTTCTGCATGTTTGTTGCTGTCCAGTGTAATCCAAAAGTCTCTGCAGCATAAGTGGACCACAAATATAAACACATTCATTAATAGGGGAGTGGCAGTTCACATCCTACATGCCATACAGGATAGGAGGCAGTGCGTATGGAAAAATGTGTGCTATACCCCTACCATTCACGAATTTAGAAAGTTTGGAATACTAACAGGCTCAAAGAGCATCTGTAGGAAGGTAGTTATAGATCATCCCAAGACTAAAAAAATACATACGTATGTTATTCCTGTTTTGTAAACAGGAATAAATTGAATGTTTATTTCTCAGCTTGGTTTTGTATTAGTATTACTCCTCTAACAAATATCCATAAACTTGGCAGCCCATTACAAATTCTATTTTTTTTTAATTTATCTT
Source organism: Cuniculus paca (assembly GCA_004365215.1). NCBI lineage: Eukaryota > Metazoa > Chordata > Mammalia > Rodentia > Cuniculidae > Cuniculus > Cuniculus paca. The sequence continues at coordinate 15,995 of RJWT010008152.1, forward strand.
ATAGTTCCATAGGTCAAAAATACAGGTGGGCTTAGCTGGCTTCCATGCCACAGGTTTTGGAAGGCTTAAACCAAGGTACCAAGGTCCTACTAAAGGACTTACATTCTCTAATGGAGGCTCTGGGGAAGGATTAACTTCCAAAGTAGTGCAGGTTGTTGATCAAATAGAGTTCTTATGTCACTGAAGAACTGAAGTCGTTTTCTTTCTTCCCATGACTTGGGTTCCAGATTTTGCTCTTAGAGGCTACATTCATTTTTTTTTCTCTTGCTCTGCATTTGGATTCCCTCCACCAAAAATTAACTGAGATTGAGATATTGCTCAGTCACTCAGAGTAATCTTTGAGCAGCATCTCTGTACCTGGACCTAAAAATATTGTTGGCTTTTCAGAGGTCAAACAGATTACATCGCATTCAGATGGATAATCCAGAATATCTCCCTGGTTTAAGGTATGTGGCTTTAATTACATTTTCAAAGACACTTCTAATTAACCTGACATTTTAGGAAGTATGAATTAGAGAATGGACCCATTAGGAGGATTATCTATTACAGAAATTTTTAAAAAATTGATCTGTTTCTTTACAGATGAATTTAATGTTTTAGTGCTATTGAAATTGCACATAAGGCAGATTTTGGACTATGTTGAATTTATGCTAAGAAGTCTGAACTAAATCTGTTATGACCTGAATTATACCCTAGTGTTGGACCACAGAATAAAATGACTTTTTTTATTTTTAGGATACAAATTTGCATTTATAATATAAAAACCATTGAGACGGAAGCAACTAACTCAAATTTAAAACATCTTGGAGAGGTAATAATAATCTATGTTGTTGCTTATTCATGAGATTGAAAATGAAAAATGACAAAAATTTTGAGAAGAACAAAGCTAGTTAGTAACCCTTTTTCTTGATTATAAAAGACTATTTGCTGATTTATATGATATTTATAATTTTGTCTGCAAAAAGGTAGGTGACATTTTTCAAAGGAAGAGAACCTATGGGAGATCAACATGTTAGTTTCATTTGTAATGATTTTGAGATGTGTTAGGTTATCTTTAAGGAAATATTCTCCATATAATAAGAAATGGTACCCACTTAATGAAAAAGAAAGAATAAATGCAAAAATGTCCTCTGCTTCTTTTTTGTTTTGGAAGGGGAATTGAACTCAGGGCCTCACACTTGCTAGGCAGGTGCTGTGTGGCTGACTTAAATCCAAGGCTCTGCTTTTTAAAATAATATGAACAATAATTTTAGTTATATTTTGAAAATTGTTTTAGGATAAACATGTATTTACTGTTGATTTCATGTATTTCTGCATTATTATTTAAAATTTGGTAAGGGTATGTTGTATGTTAGAGATCACCTTCTACATTTTCTTCTAATAACCTTTAATAGTATTTCGTTGCTGAGTAGAACAAAATTTTGGGAAACTGAAACTTAACACTAAAATGGCCAGAACGCACAAAACAGCTTAACTATGTCCTGTTCTTCTTTTGTAACTCAGTCTGTGCAACTCAGTCTGTGCATTCCCTTCTAAAACCCCTATATAAACAACAAGAGATGTCCAGGGATCAGACTTTGAGGTGCCCTGCTTCTTTGAGTCTGCTGGTGTAATAAGCTGGTTACCTCCACTTCTCTGAGTGCTGCTCGGTTCTTTGGTGATGCATTCACCACAACATCTGGTTCCCAGACTGGGAAGCTGACCATGCTGGCCCCTTGCACCACTGATGAGAGTCTGGAGAGCAGCTGCCAGATGTTCTCATGAGTGAAGCAGACAATGTGCCTCCTCCACTAGAAAGAATTCCATTCGCATTGCTGCCATGTCTCCAAGTGCACCTCTGTAAGACTTGGGGACTTGCACAACTAATGGAAGATAGAACTGAACAGCCTGGCCAGGTCCTGCTTTATTAACAACCCTTCAGCACCACTGACCTTCTGAACATGAAACACCATGTCCTGACCTATTCAGGAAAGCCTCAGGCCATCCGTGACCTCATGGGGTCCATTTGTCACCATGATAAATGGGAGGACTGCCAATGACTACATAGGAAAGGTGCAGAGTCCTCATGGAAGAAACAAAATGATTCAAGGGTCAAACTTCAGTCAGGGTATTAGATCTGAAAGATTGGGAGGGAAAACAAAGCAACCTCCAAAGTAAGCCAAAGTGGGACTACAACTCAGAAAGGAGACGAGCCTCCTCCCTACAACACCAGGAGGCAATACTCAGAGGAATCCAAGAAGGGGCCCAGAAGCCCACCAACATGTCAAAGGTTACCTCGGTAGCACAAAAATCTGAGGAACTGCTTGGGGACTTTGCAGAGCAGCTCTGGGAGGCATTCCTTATCTTCACTCTTTTCAACTCTGAGGCCCCCCCAAAACCCACACATGGTGAACACAGCTTTCCTGGCCCAATTGACTTCTGATATCTACAGGGAACTCTAGAAGCTTGAAGACTTTGCTGGGATGAGCATCATCCTGCTCCTGGAAGTGACCAAAAATGTCTTCATAAATTGGGATCAAGAAAACCCAGAGAGAGACTGATAAATGTTTAAAACAGAAGGTTTCCCTTCTCACCATCATCATGAAGATGGGATCTCACCCAGAGACCAGGATCACCACATGAGGGTGGGAGAATTGAGGCTGACACCCTGGCATTTGGATCAATGTGCCTACTGCAAGAAGGTAGGACACTGGGAGAAAGATACCCAAAGCACAAGAATGTCTCCATCACCAAAGGGGTCTTCCACAAGAAGAATAAGAGAAATCACCTGGAGCCTGAGTTCTGGTACTTGCTTGGACTGGAAGGAACTAAATCTGAATAGGAGGGGGGATTACTGATTGCAGGAGGAAAAGAAATTAAAAAATAATGATGAGATACTCCAACTCCTGGTGGGCATCTGGGAACCAGAAAAGATGGCCATTATATACCTACTTTTATTTTATTTATTTATTTATTTATTTATTTATTTATTTATTTATTGGGTATCAAGAATCAAACTGAGGACCTCACACTTGCCAGGCAGGCAATGCATCACTGAGCTAAATCTTCAGCCCCAGGGTGGCCATTATGGACTGTCAGGGACACCAAAAAGAACAAGATGCTATTGCTAGAGTAAACCAGTTGGTGCATCAGTCAGCTAACAAGGCAGCACATGAAAACAAACCAAGCCTAACCCAAGAGACTCCTGAAATTTGGATGACCCCCACCCAACCTAAGGAACCAAAGTATTCTCCAGAGGAAGACTAATGAGGCAGGAGGGAAGAAGCCTATAAGACTCTGGGGGATGATGGTGCCTACATAACCACAGACTTTTTTAACCCAGAAGGCCTCTCTGGCTCAAACCTATCATGAGCTAACCCATCCAGAAAAGAAAGCTTTAGAGACCTTGTTGAGCTGACATCTCCACATCCCCCAGTTGCTGTCTCTTTGTGCCACCATAAGCAACTGGTGCCAAGTGTGCACCCAGAACACCCCCTCCAATGGCCAAAGCCCACTCCAGTGATACAGCACACTGGAACTTCCCCCTTTGAAGACTTAGAAGTAGACTGCTAAATATCTGCTTGTGCTTGGTATATTCTTGGGATGGGGTAGAAGCCTTACCCACACAAACAAACAAACAAACAAACAAACAAAAAACAATCTTCAGGAAGCCCTGAACACTTGTGCCTGCCAGAGGATTCAGTCTGGGTCAAAGACTCGAAAACCAATCCCTTCAGCTTTCGTGGACAGGTCCTCACACTATTGCTCTTGCCACTCTGACTGCTGTTAAAGTTTCAGGTATCATCCACTGGGTACACCATTTAAGGCTAAAAAAAGCTTACCCTGAAGACACTTCAGCCACCTAGACCACTCATCTCAATGTGCAAAAACCCCCTAAAAACTCAACTCTGGCAGAGACTGCCTGGACACAATGTGACCCCTAGGACATCACAAAGAAACCACAGCCTTGCTCCAGTCACATCATATGCTGACTAGTCTACACGTGGCAGAAGCCTGAGGCTATGTCATGTGAGGCTATCCTCAGGAAAGGTTAACTACAATGAATTGTCACTCTGGTTCTTAGCAACCTTTCAGTCTGTAACCTTGCTTTTTACGATAACCCTAGCTGAAGTTGCCCAAGTCAGTAGGACATGAGGTGAAAGGCCCTAACCTTCTTCTTGTAGGTAGGGTATTTAGCTGGTATAATCGGTTTCTCTCCAGCCATTCACTGATCCCATCTCCACCAGATTACTTCCACTTGAAAGTCTTAGCCCTGCTGGTCACAGCATGTGGCACCAGCTGTCAGTCTTCAAGCCCTGGATTTGCTGGGCAGTAATGACATCCAGTCTGTACCTGTCCCATGGCCTGAAGCCTGTAATCACATAATGATCATGAGCAGAATCCAAGTTATTGACTGATGGTTTATTTTCATATTTATGAAATAATCCCAATTATTTTAGGACTTCTGCAGAAGTTTAGTGTGTGTGTATGTGTGTGTGTGTGTGTGTGTGTGTGCATGTGTGTGTGTGTAAGAGAGAAAGAGAGAGAGAGACAAATACAAAGACAGAGACACAGACACAGACACAGACAGACGGAAGAGACAGACAGTGGAGACAAAGAAAGAAAAAAGTATACTTAACTGAAAATCTAACATATTTCTTTATCCTATATTTTTATTCTAGATAATTACTATTTTGAAACAAGAATAATTTCAGAAGAATACGAAACAGTAATGAATCACTTGTGATATATTGCAAGTATCTGAAAAATGAAAGTAATACCTGGCTACCTGGGAAATAATATTTAAGACTGCTAGCATCCCAGATGTGAAGTCAATGTGTGCATCATCTACTAGTTATAGTTGACACAACCGCATTCTAAATACCTGCTCAATTCACAGAAATAAGAAGAGAACTTGGCTTTGTATGGTACCATAGTATTTTTCAGGGTAAACATTTCAACATGCTCATTTTGATTAAGATAAATTATTGAGCACAGGATAATAACAAACTTGAAAAATTACACGGACTTCCTTTTTGTCATAGTCACATTAATGTTGTCTTATTTTGGCAACTGATTTGCAATTATCAATTAAACATTATGTAGCATTAAATTTACTTTCAAAATTATCTTAAATTTGTATCTATATTGTTAGGAATTTTTCTTCTTGTCTCACATTCTCTGAAGAAAAAGAAATTCAACTTCATCAGTTGAATTTATTTTTCAATGTATATACTTTATCTTGCAAAAAGAAAGAGAAGCAAAAGACTTGATATATGTTATGTTGTAATGTGAATGTCAGAGTTGACATGTGATAATTTTATTTTAGTTTTTTAAGCGTATTTAAAATATTACATCAAATAGATTGTAAAAGATACTGGCAATATTAGCTATTACTTATACTGAATAAAAGTGTCACTTAGAAGTTTAGAGAAAATCAATGTCTTATTTGGAATTCAGTAGACTACATTAACACCTTGTTGTTTATATTGGCACTGAAAGTAAATTGCAGAATAAAGAGAAGACTTCCAAATAGATGTCCATTTGCTGTCTAAACTTATGTATGTGCATATACACAAAATTGAACCACACATGTAAGACATCTAATGATTTTCTGTGGTTTAAAAATCAGGAACTTATTTAATTTGTATGCCTCTAAAATTAGGAGGAAGCTTAAACATTACATCATCTAAGCTTCTCTTGCAATTGCCAAGGTCATAGAGTGAAAGTGATTCAAACTTGAATCAATTTGTCCTCCAAGTCCAGTTCCCATTTTACTAAAACACTCTGTATCTCCTATCTAGAAACCCCAGAAAAAATATAATAAGAATACATTTCTAAAAATCCCTAGCTCATTTTAAGGAATAATACTCTCTCCTTTCATGTTCCAGAAGCTGTGAGATTTTTTTCTAACTATATTAGAGGCTTTACTAACTGTTCTTTCTAGCACTGAATCATTCACTGCAAAAATATTTCTCTATTTAGTATTTGAAAAATTTACAATCAGGACATAAAAAACAGTACATTTGATAAAAGTGACATTCAGTCACACTTGTTTAATATTTTTATTATATATATATAAAGCTGAATTAAATTTAAAAGGAGATAGAATAAAATGATCTTTAATTTTTTCCTTATTTTTTGAATGGAAACTAACAGGAGAATCTCCAATGGTGAGTCACCTGAGACCCATTGCAAGTATCTGAAAAATAAAGTAATATTTGAATACCTGCGAAATAATGGCTGCTGAATCATTGTAAAGCAAAGGAAAATAAATGATGAACCATCTTGGACTTTCATTACCCCAGAGCATTATCCTCAGAACAAAAGCAGATGTAACTCCACAAAACTCTTAAATTCTTCCATAATACAGTTTGAAGTTTAAAAACTTCCCTTAGGTTTAAAGGAATTCCGTTTTTATCCTTCAATGACCTATTCTTTTCCCATTTATCAGTTTAGAAACGCACATACTTAACTGCTTTTTAAGTGCCACAGTTTTTTGGACAACTTTGTCTATTTGGTCAAATAATTATAATCACTCCCATGTGGATTCTACATCTTTGCCACTCAAAACTAAAGTGCTACTCAAAACTAAACTAAATTTGAGAACATCTAACTTTACAGTGTGAAATAAAATATATTGTCCTCTGATTTACTTAGTTTTCCTAAAGTGTTACTTCATTTGGAGGAGATTGGGAGTGAAATGAGTACGATTTACAAGTGCATTTGAGGGGAGATGAATCAGAACAATTAGAAATGCAGGATAAGATGCCAGTCTTCCAGGGCTCATATTCCAGGCCTGTCACTTACTAGTTGTGTGACCCTACCCAGTTTACTTATTTCTTCATTTTTAGCTGCTAATAAGATTGTAATTATTATATTGTGCTAATTCATGTAAAAAAAATCAGAGAAACTGATGCATGTTAGATGTTACCATTCATGTGAATTGCTTTAGGAAAACAGAACTATATTTACCATCACAGTTTAGTAGAGCAAGAGATTATCCTGGGTAAGAAAGAAGAGACTAGACAAACTAGTGTGTAAAGAAAAGGTTATTTGACTATTACACATAGATGTTAAGAGCCTGTGTCACACTTTACTTTGTAGCATGGCACAGATAAAAATAAATACTAAATCCATTGTATGTATTTTGTGTGAAGCATTTTTAAAGTGAGATTTTTATGTAGAGAAAATAGGGGAATTTTTAATACTCTCAGAATAAATCAAATTTTGCATTATATTAGCAAAATTACCAGTAAAACTGACATTTTTGAGCTATATATTGAAACTTTTCTAAGTTATATAGTTTATCATATGAGATACCGAGAAGTGTTTTTTGTTTTTTTTTTTTTTGGTACTGGGAATCATACTCACAGCCTTTCATTTGCCAGGCAGGTGCTGTGCTGTTCAGCTATATCCCCAGCCCTATGGAGAGTTCTTATTTCCACTACAAAAGAAGAAACATTTGCCTTGGAGATTGGAAAGATTTTGTTCAATATCACATAGTCTCTAATGGGAAAACTCAGTCTTATACATGAGTTTAGTCAATTTGATAATTACCTTTAACATATAACAGATTATATCATACATTATTAATTTCTATAAAATAAGAGTAATAGATGCTTATTAAGTTGCTGTATATGCTGATAAGAATGAAGAAACAGTCAAATATGAATTATGACTCTGAGGTCATTAGTAACTGAATTAGAGAAAATAGCATAAAATGAAATAACCCAGCACTGCAGTAGATGGTTAGTTCTTGATATCATGTGACAATTCATAGTTACCTGTGAATGTTTAGAATAAAATATCCAGGATAAAGAATAAATTTTTAGTAATTTTGACTGAGAAGCGAAAGACAATAGTTTGTTAGCAGAACAAATGCAATTATTTCACCTTCATTTTTCATTAGTACCGAAATGAATATATCCATAACAAATCAGAAGAGATTAGGTATCTCACTGATGTAGATCCTTTCTCTTGGAGAAATTTCAAGGAAGAAGTAAGCAGTAAAATTATCAAAAGAACAGACATTTGGAATAGACAAAGAGATAGAGAGCTATGATACCATGGGAAGTAAATTTCACACCTAAGATCTAGTCTCTTTCATGATTAAAACAATTCTAGCTTCATTGATAATATTCAGTCATCGTCAGTCTGTCCATTTGCATATTCTCACTCTCTTAACTAGCTCTCATAATTTCTTAAATTCCTCTGCCACACCCACTGAGGACGTAAACTAAATTGGGCCAACAAAACTGACAGATTATTATAACTCAGTAGACTGAACTTACTTGGCCTTCAGAAATCTGGACTTTCATCAGAAATTTGTTAAAAATACTTAAAAAATGATATGCGTTTGTATGTTTGTGGGAAAAGACTTACCCACGCAGAATCTGATTTGAAAACTTCTGCAGGATTAAAATGCTCAGTAATCTGTTTTTCTTTTATCTATGTATTTTTAATTACTGAATGGATCTTTATAACAGATTATAGTGGGAGACGGAAGGAATTTGTCTCGTTTGATAGCACATTTAAATTAGTTACAATTGACATAGGAATTAGAAAAAAGTTTCTTAATAATCTGTCTATAAAAAATAAAATGAAACTAAGTGAAGACAAATAAAAGACCATAATAAAACTTTTGTTTATAATGAAGGAGGATAGTGAGAAAGAATAAAAGCATAATTGAGCTGTGAAGTGTGAGAAGGCCTATACTTTTCAGTACTTAACAGGTGCCACTTAGTACATTATTTACGAGGTTGAAAATGGCATTAGTCTTTTATTTCTTTGTTTTCCCTATCAACACTTCTATTTCATGCTTCCTTTTTTTATGTGCATTTCTAATTAATTTCAAAGAGAGTAGCAACTAAAAATATAGTGCTGGGAGAACATCATCAGAGTCTCTTATTTTTTTAAATACTGAGTTTTTAAATTACCATTCCAATGAAAACTTCAGTAGAAATCAGAATGAAAAGAAATGAAAAACTAAAGTTCTGAACAGTTATTGATTTTTCCCAGTGAACATAAACTGTGACAGGAAATGGCAGGACAGCCCCATTCTCCACATTGTCAATAGCAAAATGTAGAGAAGTGTTTAAGTAAAAACAGGGTCGTCCTTGTCACTTCTTCAATAAGGCAAACTGCCAGTACTTTCAGGTTCTTAAAGTTCAGACATTTAACAACCTACTCTCCATTTAGGTAATTTAGTTCTTGTGAATGGAAGATTGGCAGACAGGAAAGGGGTGAAGCACTCTGTTTATCCAAAGAAATATAGATCGTAGGCACTAAGTGCACAATCTTCTATCCTGTTGTCCTGCCAAGATACTTCACTTTACACAGAGGAAGAACCATTTACTGGAGAAAGCGTAATTGAGATACCGACCTTAACCACTCTGATTTTAGAAACCTGTTCACCCGCTATATAATGCTCATGCAGCTATTCTACTTTACTGTCCTTTCAGAAAAAAAAAAAGAAAAAGAAAGAAACAAGGGAGGAAGGAAGGAATGAAATTTTTCTTCTGGTTGTTCAAATGTTGGTTGGTTACACACATTCTCGACTAGTGGTGATAAGCTTTTGACACACTTTGTGTTAGAAATATAGTGAAAGCAAAATGGAGTTGCTACTACTAAGTTCAGTAAATCATTATCTATTGATCTCTCACTGGCCTTTTTGCTCTTCTCTCCCATCATAAGGTTTACAAAGAAAGCGCAATTCCCCTCTTATGTGAAAGCCATTAAGAATATTTTATTGTTAAATATCTATTTGTTCTATAAATACACACCATGTCTCTTTCTTAAAATAAATGAAACTTTCTTTAAAAAGAAAATTAGAAAAGAAAACTATCTCTAAAGACAGGTTTATGAAACCTTAGTAATTTAATTATGTAATATTTCAACAGTGACCAAACAAATAGGGTGTGCAGGTTTTGTGAGTGTGTGTGAGAATGGGGACAAAAATTAATATAAATGTGATTGTGGTCTATACACAAGATAGTAAAAGAAAACTAGTATTAATTTAGCTTTTATACAATGTGCTAAACTCTTGAATGAACTCTTTTATACAATGTGCTAAATATTTTCATGGGAAATATTTCCTACTAAAAACCTCAGTGAAGATCCATGTAGACTGTTTATTAGTTGCACTTATTAAGGAGAAAATAGCTTGAGAGAGTATATACATTTTCACAGGTCACAAATCATTGCAAGTCAAAGCAACTCTCACTTTGAAGCTCTGAGTCCTACATCATACTGATGTTTCAGTCACATACTTACCCCATGAAGTGGACAGACCAACTCTTTAAATTAACACGGATAAAGGAAATAAATAGTGTTTTAATCTCATCATTTATATTACTTTAAAATAGGCCAACATTATGAATCTCCTCAAAGTGCATTTGCGGTAATAGTATACCTGAATGCTTTATAAGTTCAAAAATGACATAAAAATTCAAGGTACTTGTTGTCACACCTAAGTGGTTTGTATTTGTTCATTGTTATGTTTGAAATTCTAAAATTTTTGAAGAGTTTTACACAAATGTTGTGTCTTTCTTTGCTCTGACTGAGATATTAAAATATCCCATGGTTAAAACAATATTCACAAATACTAATCATAAAACCAAAGGGGAAAGAAGACAGTAGTTCTCTGACATTATCAACATATAACATTCTACATTTTTCTATTTAGAATATATATCTTTAATTTATGTGCTGGTATATTACAGTAAGAATATAGAAA
>RJWT010008153.1:0-26629 GCA_004365215.1 Cuniculus paca
TCTCTAAGAATTGCTTCACTTCCACCCAGGATGTTTATGATCAATTCTGGGTCATTCATCAATGAGTAATATTCATTTGTCTTGAACAAAGTGGTAGGTATTGACAATGTTGAACTTTATTTGAGTGTGTGCTCCTGCAAAGAAGAGATGCTTAAGAAACTCACCCCTCCAATTCATTTGTGTTCCAACAGTTCATTGCAAATGAGCTCTCTGTGCACATATTTGAGATAAAACCCTCTCTCTCCTTCCTCATGATTTCCAAAAGATTCACAGAGCACTTCCTTTTTTACTTCCATCTGTAAAAATCTCAGGCCTACTTACCTTTTACTGAGAAGCTCCTCTTTAATGAGGAGCTATTTCAATAGTCTGGATAAAACCATCGCTTTAATTGTCCTACATACTTTATCTTTGATAGAAAACAACAATAACAACAAAAAATAAAACTTGCCTGAAATATCACTAGTACAGCATTCGCTTTACATTGGAAGTTTTGAACACTTTATAGATACAATGAGAATGGCTTCTGGGGGATTTACTGGCAAAATGTAACCCAAAGCCAGTTCTAAGTACTTTCCAAGTTTTTAAATAAGTCATATCAAAGAAGGGGTTCAAGCTGTTTGGGAACCCACTGGGAACAACTTGGAAGCTAAAGAGACTGTGCAAAAGATGTTTCAAGTTGAAAGGGAAAGAAAGAAAATACAAAAGGACATTAAAAACCCAGTAGGTAAAACTAAAAGTCACCCGGGGATTATGAAGTGTTTGAAAAGTGTCCCAAGTTCCAAAGTAATAGTTTAGAACATTGAAAGTAAGCCTGGAAAAATGCCTCTCCTCATACAATTGTCAAATAACCTTCTGCACATTGTAATTATGGAGACTGCAGAAATGTGGATAAAATACAGTACAAAGGCTGAAGATAGGCTTTATAATGATAGCATGGAGGGGACTCTTGGTAATTGAGATTTTTTAAGTGTTTTTTATAACAGTTTTTAAATTCTGCAGTATCCTCCTGAAAAGGTGATGAACAATTTTAAGTGAAAGTGGTAAAAATAGATAATATTATAGTAAAATGCCTGTTTTAGAAATAAGCACAAGAATAGGATGCCCAGGAAATATGATCTGAATACCATGTGAACAGGTGAGGCTGCATCTAGAAATACTAAACCATGGACACTTGAGTCTCTCTTCCAGGTTCTACCTTCAGTCTCTATGTGAAACCTGTAACTTGCTCATAAAAATTGAGTGATAATAATTCCTTTGTCATAGATCTGTTTCATAAGATAAGAACATAACGTATTAATGTGTTACAAAAATAACATAGCATATAAGGTCACCAGTCAGTAAGGAGGAGAGCATTGGTTTGAAGCCAGTCATACACTAGAAATTTCACCTTTATATTTTTATTACTTGTATGTCTTATTCTTTTCACAAACGGCAATTTGCCAAAAAGATAACCATTACTGTGATTCTTGAGGTCACAAAATGAGGTAAAATGACTTGTAATGCCAAAAAAAAAAAAAAAACAAAAACCAAAAAAAAAACATCAAAAGGCAGATAAGTGAAAATCTGTGTTACTGGTGTACTACCTCAGCACCAAAAGCATTCTTTAATGCCTGCTCTGTGATAATGCACTGAAGCCATTATAATTTTCCCTTTGCAAACTGGCATGTCGCTCTATCTAGAGAGCACTGCAGAAGCACTGAAAGAGAAGCAGATTTCTCTACCTCCAGTGACTCCTTAGGCTCCTACAGTGCAGTCTCTCCAGCATCAGACTCTAGTAGCACCAGGCTCTTCAAGGACTTCTCCAGCTCCAGGCTCTACCATACTGCTTCTCTACAGCCCAGAGCCAACAGCTTCCCCTGTCAGCAAAGTGCCACCTGTCTGGCACCACTCCTGAACATCTTTCCATAATATTCCCAAAGTCAAGTAAAGGGCCACCAATGTGATCCCTCCCTGTGAGCAGCCTCACCTGCACTCCCTTGGGCTCTGTAGTGAGATCTTAGAGAAAGCACTTCCCCGTGGATGGTTTTCCCTGACATGGTGATGGTCATTCCTACCAAATTTCCACCTGCCACAGTCTCAGTCATGGGGTGAGTGGGCCTCTTCCATGGTCATCCTATCGTGTGTCTCAACAGTAGTAAAGGCTGCTCTCCAGATTTCCCACTCCTACAGTATGTAGAGTTATCTACTTCTTACCAGTCAATGTTCTGTAGTTTCCATATACCATATCTAAAACCAGAAGAAAATAGTGCACTTAATATTAATTCTACAGTATGTCCATTGGGGCTGAAATGTCTTTTCCACGGCCAGTCTTTTCTCTCCTTCAGACCGTACCCAGTTTCCTGGGTCAGTGTTAGCTTTTCTCAGTAGATGTCCCAAGGGCACCTTTGTCTTCACACAGGCTGAAAACTTATCTCCTATCCTAGCTTTAAATCACCTTCTTGTACATTTCCTTTCTTAATGGTAGTCTTTAATTTTGGCATAGTTACACAATCTTCAAGTGTGAAAGCCTAAAATTTATTTATCTATGATCAGGACTCACAGTCATTTCAACTCAATATTCTTAAAATTTCTCAAAATAGGTATTTTCTTTCTAAGTTCTTTTTGTCTTCAAAATGAAAACTGCTAGTAAATATCGTTGAGTGGCTTGAATGTGCAGTTAAGGTGCTATAATTAACTCACACAACTCCAAAGTCAGGTATCATTATTTTAGTATCATATGTGAGAACACTGAGAGAAGATGAATTCATTTATCCAGGCATACATTTGTAGCAGAAGACTAAATAATGAGTGAAAAACAGCTGACTACACACAAATCCCCATGACTATGACATGCTTCCTTCAATCTAGTCCCTTACAACATACACACCCTACACTTTCCAGAAAGTTTTCTAAAACACAAATCTGGTTGTGGTCATTTTTCTGTTTCAAACATTTCAACAGGGGTTTCATTTTTGGGTAGAATTGGTAAGTAATGGCATCTCACCACTCCACTCTCACTGCACCAGATTGGACAAAAAAAGCCAGTGAGTTACAAATAATATTTCTAAGGTCATCAGTGGACTGTGGAAGCAAAGCTGACCCATTAACTAAAATTTTAAACATGATAGAACCCTTCCTTGTTGAGCTGAGTTTGCTAAATATTTTCTGAGCATTTAGCATATTTAGGCTTTGCTAAGAAACTGATTTAAATAGGGCAAAAGTCTCTTCCACAAGAAAGTAAAATCCAGAATTTTCATTTCTATGTAGATGAGTGTGATATACTGCAATCTAGAAAAGTCACATAGCTCCAGCTGGGTCTGCCCACTGGACATTCCCTGCATGGTGGTGTAGTGTGAGAGAGTCTGGATTAGATTGGGAATGCAAAGTACTATTTCCTGCTATCTTGCAGTACTTCGAAATCAGTATGTTGCTAAAGGAAGAGGTCTGTAACAGAAATTTGAAAACAGAGGTAGCCTAGGCTGAAGCTATACTTCAGCACTGACCTACCTCAATATCTAATTTGTTTAAGATGGTCAGTCCTTCACCCTCCCTGGTGAACTGAAGAAAGAGTTAACTATTTGCAACAAAATAACATTAATTTCAGCTATTTACAGATCTTTTATACTTTCTTTGATACAACTAAAATTTAAAGGTTTGCAGAGAAGTAAGAAAAATAAACAAAATAACTAAGAAGTAAAACATGTATTAGAAACAGACCCAAGGATCAACCAGAGGTTGTTGTTAACAAACAAGAACTTCAAAATCAGTGCTGTAAACTTGTTAAAGAAAACAAGTCAGAGACAGTGGTGATGTCTGTAATCCCAGCTACATGAGAGGCTGAGGTGGGAGGATCACTTGAGTCCTGTAGTTTGAGGCTAGACTGAGCAACAGCAGTGAAAGTCCATCACAAAAAAGAGGGAGAGAGAAAGGAAAAAGAAGGAAAAAAGGCAGGAAGGGAAAGAGGAAAGAAGGGAAGAACGAAGAGAAGGTAAACAAAAATGATGGACAATTTCCGTTAAGAAACATGATGGAGAAGAAACTCAAATGGCACATGAGAAATGAAGGTGCATGTGTGTTTGTGTGTGTGTACATAGTCTCAGATATTTAGTCTGAAATTGGAAATTGCTTACATAGATGTAAAACCAGGTTGGCAAAAGACAAGATTAGTGAACTCAAAGAAAAGTCAACCCAAAATAGTCAAACTGAAACCCAGACAAAAAAATAACATGGAAAAAGAGCAAAGAAACATTTAGTATATAAGGTTTTTACAGTCTAATATACATGTTATCATAATCGTAGAATAATAAGAGAGAGCAGAAAAGGGAATTAAATAATCTTTTAAAACAGATAATGGCTGAGAATTGTTTACAATTGAAGAAAGATGCATTCAAGAACTTCAGTGAACCCTAAGTCATGTAAATATACTGAAAACTGTATTTAGATCCATCACAGTAAAACTTCTGAAAACCATAGATAAAGCTCTTAAAAGCAGCCAAAATAAGAAGAATGAATAATATTAAGAGTATGATTTTTAACAGAAACTATGGAAACAGGGAAACGTTATCTTTAAAGAGCAGAAAGAAAACCCTACATCTAGTTTTAAATTCAGTGAAAATAGCTTTCCAAAGCCAAAATGAAATAAATGCACTTTTCAGAAACATAAAAGCTGGGGAAATTATTGATGTGTGAAGAAATATACCAGTAAGTTCTTCAGGCTTAAGGAAGTGATCTCATATATAAGCCCTGGTACCACAAGAAGGAATAAAGAACACAAGTATTGTGCCTCTAGGGCAATCACTAAGAAAATAATATAAAGAGATATAAAAGCTGAAGAGGTCATAGAGGAGATAAAATGGAGTGATTCAGAATAATTGATTGAAACATTTCTGATAAAATAAATGCCAAGGTCCCTAGCATAGTACATTAGGCACTTCATGATCTGACCCCTCTGTCTATGCAGGTTAATTCTTAGAACCTAGCCATTGGGAACTCTATGTAACTGCTTAGCCTATGATGTCATTCATGCTATCTTATATTGGCGTATGCTATTCCTTAACCAGAAATATCTCCTTTTTTTCTCACCTGGCTAATAACAATTTAACTTTTAATATGTAGCTTTCTCTCAGTCAGGATCTCATCGTGGGCTGTATATAATACCCAATATGTACAATTTAAAGAAGGAGAGATTTATTTTGGCTCACAAACTCAGACATAATCCTGTTTTCCTGAGAAACCTTTTCATTTCCATCAGTACCACTTTTAACTTTTTATCTAAAAATTCTGTCTATTTCTCCAACTAGACTTTTCAAGATCTTTGAAGATTGATCCTAAACATATTTCTGTGAATCTAATACTCAATATAGATGCTACTACTTTCAATATCTACCTTAGGAAATGATGATTACATAAAGAGAAGGCATTCAATAGCTACTTTAGAAAAGACTAAATGCATACATGAACAGACATTATTTGCATATCTGTTGGTGGAAATATACATACAAGGAATGTCACAATTTACTCCCATCTTTGAAATGATGCAGCAGTAGCTCAAACACAACACACTCTAAACTCAAATGATTCCATTTTGCTTCTACTTGTGCATCAAACCAAGTTAAATGTCTCAACTTCTGAAGTTGCCCATTGCAGTCAACTTGGCACTATTATTACTTCTGTCCTTTCTTCATCCTTGGTATTCTCAAATTATTTCTCTGGTCTTGACTGCCTGACCTCTTTTCTCATCCTTTGAATGCCTAGTTAGTCATTATGCCCCAGCTCAGGTATAACCCTCACCAGGAACTCCTTTCTTGGCACCAGCAAAAAGGGATCTGGCCTCTTCCGCCTTTAAACATTTGCAAAACCTCACCTGTACCATCCTGTCATAAATTCTATTGTCATCAATAGTTTGCATCAGTATCTCTTAAAAGTTCAGAAACTTTTAAAACACAGAATTTTTTCACTTGTAGAAAAGGTGGGTAAGTGCAAATCTTTGTTAAGGGGGCAAGAGCTAAAGAGAGAAAATTAAAAAGCAAACAAAAAGTGGAAAGGAAAAAAGAAGAAAAATATTATACATATAAATATATATGAGATAGATAGCCATACTACTAATCTCTGTTCATGAAAAAGAACAGTTTGTGCTTTCATTGTTCGATTGTTTGATCATTTTTCATGTCTACATCATGTAATCTGAACAACTACTTTGAAGATAGCAATACACAATATATTAACCAGTGTTAATTTCCTATTATTTTGTTTTGAAATTCCGTATCATTTTTCTTCTTTTTTTGTTTTTAAAATAAAAAAATTAAAAAGCAAATGAAAGAGCATCTTTTTAAAAGTCACAGAAAATTTAGAGTAAAATATAATACTATATATATAAAATACAGAGGAAATTTATGATGAAAATACTTTTTCTTGAAAATTCCTTAGAGTCGTAGATATTTTAAGTATTTTCATTAAGCCATCACCCTGTATGCACATTTTCCCTGTCCATAAGAAGAATTCATCAGCACCTTCCTTGTCCCTCTCCCACTGATTGCTCTTCAGCTTTTGCATACTCTCTGTCATCTTTTTATCTTATCTCAAGTCTGACACTGCTCCGTCTTGGTTTCCAGACACCTTGTGTTTGGGCTATTTATATTGCTTTTTGTCCTGGCTCTCTGAATCCGTTTTACTGACTATTCCCCCAGATTCTCCCTGTATCTGGCTTATAAGAACAAGACAAATATCTCCCCCCCCACATTCATTCTTGAGGGTGGATCATACTTGTGAGATGGGATGGATGATAGATTGAAAGCCTCATCATGGTTGCAAACAGCCCTAAAGTTTATGGATTGGCATTTTTAATAGAAATGGACAGAAACCATACAAACAAATGATTATAAATGTATCAAAGAGGAATCCTAAGAAAAGACAAAAGAAAACTGAGGATACGTGGACTGGAAACTATGGTGATGAGGAAGGTCAGCTGCACCTTACTTATAAAAGGAATTTCAAGGGGATCAAGCAAAGGGGAGAAGATTAAATTTGCACAAGTGTGAATGTAAGGCAGCACCTTCCTATCGCAAGGGTTATTATTGCTCAAGGCTGATGCTGAACTCCTTGTCAGAAGATTTGAAAAGTGTAGAAACCACAGATCTCAGATGGCTGCAGTGTAGTTCGGAGCTTTTGACTGTTTCGAGTTGGAAATTTGCACTTCTCATGAGTGATTTTTAAGGATCTCCCTTAGTGTCCACACGCTTTCTATTCGCCTCACAGTTTGGACTGCCTGGGCTCCTTCAGCCCTCCCTTTGCAGGAAGGATTTTGCATAGAAATTGTTCTTCAAATTCTTAGGAATTCAGAAGCCTAGAATAGTCAGAAAAATAGACTCTTCTTTTGTATATCTTGTTTCCAAATCTTTAGAGATCATTTACTTATATTTTCTATGTTGGATTTTCTTGTCCTCTCTTATTAGCCTAGCACTGCAGCTGGCAGCGTCTGAGACAATACATGTTAAGTGGCCTCTATTTTTAGAGGCATGAAAAGAACAAAATCAGATTGCTGGAAACTCTCTTTTAAAGCAGTCTCACAATGGCTCTTTCTTTGGTATCAGTTTTGAAAATTAAAATTATGTTAGAGAGAGAGGTTCATCTGTGGCATTTCATGATACATGTTCATGGCTGATTCAGAGAAATGACAAAATAAAAGCATCTCCTTTCTGAGAGCACATATCACCAGCTGAGCTGTATCCTCGATGGGCAAGCCACATTTCACTGCAACCTACAACCTACGTGTTATTTTCGTGCTTGTCTACTTCATTTCTAATTGAGTTCCATGGACAGAGATGATAGAGGGAGAAGAAGGCTGGGGACTTACTTTCATACAGTGAAGGATGCTTTGGAATTCCAAAATATTCCTCTGGCTCTTTCCTAAAATATTTCTCAAGGTCTAGAAGAAAAGCAGGTTTATTCACCTCAGGCAGCTCTGTCAGGGCTCCGATGCTTAATGACCTAAATGGACCTTCACAACAGCAAGATTTAAGGGGAGGGCAGGGGAGAAAAGGACAACAATATCAATTCCTTACAATGAGCTAGTACATTGCCAAGTAAACTGCTTTTAAATTTGAACCTTCCTGCTATTCAGCTGGTACAACTGCAGTGATCAGCAAGTCTAATAAACACAGCTGTTCAAAATAAATACAGAATTCTTTCTATTAAAAGGGACTGAGACTAACTTAAAGCTTTCATTTCTTCTTCTTTTTTGTTTTCTTCTATTTTCCATTGAAAATGAGTAGTTTTGGAAAAGTTTTGGAAAAGCTCCAGATTCTCTTTTGTCTCCCAGAAAAATGTATCCTTTGTGATATTTTTTCCAGTGTTGAGTTTAACAACACATCTAAAAATTTGAATTTGCAGATACTCTTTCATTCCAGTATAATGTAAGCCAGACCTGTGTTGTTGTATTTATTATGCACACAGCATGATGATGGGAATCTTATTCTAATCATCACCTTAAAAAAAAGTCATGCACAAAGTGAAAAGATTTTTGCTTTATTTGATAAGGGAATAATGTTATAAAAATTGACAAAAGTTTAACTAAAGGTACGATTTCATGCTGTGCAACTGCAAGTCTGGTGAAGGTAGGAACAGTGCTTTTGTCTTCACTGTGGCTCCGTAACCAAGAAAAGGTCGACATTTAGTACATGCTATGGAACAAGTCATATGTCAGTGGTTCTCAAATTTTAAGTGGCATGAGAATGCGAAAGATTTACTGAAAGATAGCCTGCTATGTACCACCTAGGCTTCTGATTTAATGTAGGTATGTAGATGAAGGTACTAGAAATTACTTCTTTAATAAGTTCTATAGTATTGGTAGTGCTAGGCCAGTGACCACTCTTTGAGAACCAATGGACTCTGACAAGCAAAAGAAGAAATATTTAAAAGTTGTCAGGTTTTTTTTTATTACACCCATAAAACAGATTAAGTAACTCAGGTGCTAGATGTTTTAGCAACTTGCCTGAGTTTATACAACTGATAGATGGAAAACCATGGATTTGAATATGGTTAACTACAAAGGCCATGCTCAGAAGAATAACAATATCATTACTAATAAAAATGTGTTGAGTTTCTATAATGTAATGGTCAAAGTGCATAGCATGTAATATCTCATGTAATCCTGACAAAAGCATTACTCTATGGAGTACACTAGTTTGTAAACTGGCATGAATGTTAACAAATCATCATGCAACTTCTGATGGCAAAGTTTCACCAGAAATTCTAAAATCAACATCCTTGCTTTATGAAAGCATCCCATTAGCCAAGAGTTGAAGAAAAGGATTCGTAGCAAATAGAATATGAATGATAATGGTAAGTATGATAATGATTCCTTTGTTTCAGTTATTTTTGGGGGGTGCCAGGTGCAGGGTTGGGAGGAACGGGGTCTTGCTATGTTGCCCACACTGGCTTCAAACACCTGAGCTCAAGTTATCTTCCCATCTCAGCTTCCTGAATGCTGAGACTGCAAGCATTTTCCACCATGCCTGCCTTTCAATTACTTTTATTAATATTCTCTTTTGGTCAGCCCAAACGAGACTAATATACCTTGTTGTGTGTAGCTTTGGAGTTCCTGGGAGAAAAGCATAGTTTTCACTCATGTTCTTTTCATTGAAATTAAATTTATTTTTCACTGGCATGTAAAAACATAATTATACATATTAATGGAGTACCATACGATTTTTGTTACATGTATACATTATGCAATATTTGTATCTAGTTAAACATATCTTTGTCCTCAAATACTTATCATTTCTTTATGGTGAATGCATTCTAAACGCTTTCATGCTTTTTAAAATGTACAGGACATTATCGTTATCTGTAGATGACAATACTATGCAATAGAACAACAGAACTTGTTGTGTTTATCTGACTGTAACTTAGTACCCATTGACTAACCTCTTCCCATTCCTCTCTACTTATACTCTCCCCAGTCTCTGGTAACCGCCCATGTACTTCCAAGTTTCATAATCAACTTTTTAAAATTTCACATTTAAGTGAGGTCATTGTCTTAGTTACATTTTTATTGCTGAGACAAATTCCCAACACAAAGTTAAAGGAGGAAAGGTTTATTCTGGCTACAGTTCGTTGAAGTTTCAGTTTATAGTCAGCTAGCTCCAAGGCAGGGCAGAATGGCAGAGGGGCATTGTAGAGGAGAAATAGTCTGTGCAAGCAGGCAGGAGCCCCCAAAGCAACAAGCAGTGGCATCAGCAAACCTCTCCATTTTACCACTGCCAGGCTACTCACCTTTTGGGTGGGACCACCCACACCCAGGGAAGGCTGTCCCTTCATCCACACCCAGAACCATGCTAACCCAATCAGAGGACTAATTTAGTAATCACACACCCTTAATCCCAGCATCACAAACTCTAGATTCAGCCACCTCTGAAAGGACCCACCCATGACAGCATGAGTCACAGCAGTCATATACTACTGATCTTTCTGTTCCTTGCTTATTTTACTTCATATTTCCAGTTCTGTCCATGTTTTCATCATTCTCATTTTTTAAACACTTAAGGGAAAGTATTAAAATTCTAGTGCTGTCTGTTTTGGAAATTATATGAAAGACACTTTACACGTTTTATGGCTTAGAACTTAGACTTGTATCACATATGCTGCACAACTTTGAATAAGTGACACATATCTGAGCCTTGCTTCCCTCCTTGGTTAAGTGGAGATCACAGAACATTACATTATGTTTACTCGGGAATACAAACAATCCTGGCATACAGAGTACAGTATATACAATGGTACAGCAGTTGACAAACTTCATTTGTTTTATGATTTTGGGAAGATGGCCACATTTGTGTTTGGCACTCAATGTGCAGTTTGTGAACAGAAGCAAAATTTTGTTAAATGCTTTTGAGAACCAAATTGTTTATGAACAGAAGCGTTTGTGAACTGAGGTATTACTAAGTTTCTCTTATCCATAGCAATGTATAAAACGTTTTAAAAACTTATCAACAGTGAATACTTACTGACTGTTTTTTGTACCATTTCACCATAGTAAAGTTTATGTGGTTTTTTCTCAAAGATATTTCTCTCATTGTATTTTATACCTAAATTTAAATCTTCAGATGTTCTGACACTGAAAAAAAATTATGATGAAATAAAATATTAACCAAAACATTTAATACACAATTTCCAGCTGTAAATATATATGTATTATTTTACAAAAATGTTCTATCCCTGTATACTTAAATAGCGACATTCATTTGTGCTAATCAAGCCTTTGAATAAAATGTATGCCACTCAGGTAATGACAAAAGTAGGAGCAAAAGAACCTGAAAATCTAGTTAAGCAAAAACTCTGCTACCATAACAACTGGAAACTCAGATACAAACCATGCAAAAGGAAATTTCACAGGAAGACATACACACTATCCTTATGAATTACATGAACAGTTGAAAAGTAAGCATCAATGGACTATGTCAAAACCCCTTTATCCAAAGCTAGGATTGGCTCTTCACTTGTACCCCAGCACCAAATTTTTCTGTGTGTATGAGGCCTTCCTTATGAATGTACAAGAAAATGTTCGATTAATTTGAATTCACAGAAAAGGTTTCTAGCACCAGCACACAAGGTGGGAAATCGTTGTATTGCTCAAAAAAATTCTGTCAGAAAGAAAAAAATAATCTCAAATACTTAACGTTTGCTACTGAAGACTCCAACCTTTATAACAACTTGTGTTTCCAAAATTTAGTATTAGCATCTAGGCAGCACCAGACTTGAAAATACATTCATATCTCTTAAATCTTAGCGCTGGGGATCTTGACTGTCTTCCTCCTCCTGACTCCCTTCTTTGATCATATGGCTATTCATAGTTGCCACACTCCTATCCGCTTTTATTGACATTTCTGCTACTTATTTCATGGCTGTGCAACCTTGAGATGTTTCCCGTACTCTCTACCCCAATTTTCCTTCTGTTGTTGTATTTTTTAAAAAGAGGTAGAATAAAGGAAAGTTTAGTGAGGTGCCTAGTAAATAATGCTATTCAATATGTGTAAACGTCCCTTCTTTCTTTTCTTCTACTCTATGACTCCTGTATCTCACAAACTCAGTTTAAAATATTAATGCAAGTAAAATGAAATTTATGCATTTCCTTTAAAGTTAATATCAGATGCTATTTTTATAGCTTTAAATAATAATTTATTGATTTTTTTGTTTTTTATATCTTTTTTAATTTTAAACAGAAAAAACTAAGAAATAACAATAAAAGTTTCAAAACAGCCTAGTAGGAGAGTAGCAATAATTAACACATTGCATATTGTTATATTCATAGTAGTTGTTCAGAGCACAAGAAATAGGCATGAAACATTGTCCAGAAAATTACTAGCACAAAACTTTCCCCAGTGAACCAAGAGAAACCAGCTGTACAACTATCTTAAATGTCTTGTGTGTATATATTTTTTTCCTTTTCCTTTCCTTCCTTTCACTTTTCTTCCCTCACAGTTTTTCTTTACTTTTGAAGAGTTTCTTCCCTATTCACAATCTCTATTATATATTTTGGATCTTGTTTACTCTTTGAAATTCTCACACTAGTGATACAATGCGATGTTTACACATGTTGGTCTGGTTTATTTCACTTACAATTATGGTCTCGAATTGAATCTATTTACTTATAAAAGTCTTGAGCTTATCTTGTTTATGGCTGAGCAGTACTCCATTATATTAAAAACACACACACACACATCTTTTTTAAAACCATTCTTCAGTTCATGGGTGTTTGGGTTGTTTCCAAGATTTAGCTATTACAAATTGTGGTCACCCAGCCAAGACTGGTTGTTAAGTTCACAGTAATAAGAACTTACAGTACTCACTGAAATGTTACTTTTTATTTGGAAGCAAGTTACTAAGCATGGCCTATACTTAAGGACAGAAGAAGAAGAAGAATTAGACAACATTTCTCGGGTGAAGGCAGCATTTTTATAAGTTATCTGGAATTATGAAATTTTTAGGAGAGGTTTACCATCCAAAATACATACAGCAAATGAGTAGTTTTCCCTCAAATCATACTGGATTGGCTTCCCTTACAATACACTGTCTCTTATAAATAAGAGCATATTTTTAGAAGTTGTCTAGGTTTTGACTACAAGAATTACCACTTTAAAATAGTAAGGGAAGCTTACTATTTTACTATAGTAAGAAGTCAATGATGAATACTGGAAAGGTGTCGCTGATGTATTTAGCCCTTGTCATTACTGAATGAAGAAAACATTTTTCCTCAAAAAGGTCATTGTAGGTTTAGCTCTCTTCCAAAAAGCAGCAGCCCAACAACACTGAATCTAATAGCAGCTCTCTTCTAGGATTATAGTGAGAGTTAAGAATTCAACACATCTTAGAACAGTGTGTGCAGTATGGCAGAGCTCAGAAAGTACTGGCTACTAAACAAGACTGATTCTCAAAGCAGGGAGTTTTAACAGGTCCCTATCGCCAATTGCAATACTGTTGGGAACTCTCAGAATAAGAAAGTAAGGAGATAGAGCAATCCCCAAACTAATCATCTGGTCCTCTAATATTTTTAAGACTGAAATTTCAAACATTAACTTTCATTTTCTTTCATTTGTCAGATGTGGGAATAGGATCATTATTGCTTCAGATTTTTGGCAAAAATAAACATGTCAGTCATCCATGTGTTTTATATAGTATAAGGCCTAATTTAAAATGGAACATTAACATTTTATATATTTTCCTTAATTTTCTAATTTAATTTTTCTCAAGAAATTTACTGGCAGAAAAACTAGATAATCAATAGTATACAAGTAAATGTAAATTTACTAATAAAGTTCCCTCCTAATAATAACATTGAGTGTGGAACACTGTAATTTCACATGTCTAAGAAACATTAATTTGAAATGTGCCTTTTCCTATGTAGAAACTTACTGGAAACTTCTGTTTCACTTCTCATCTGATTCTTTATCCTAGTTTCTAATAATAAGTCCCTCCCTGATAAGCAAATTTTTAATAGTACATAAGAGAAAATGTCTCCAATAATAGAAGGGGAAATAGACTTGCTTTTTGTTTCCCTAAAATAAAAATGAAGATAAATGAATCACAGTTCTACAAATCTGACATAACATTAGAAATGTTCTCTAATAAATAGTGGTTTAGTAACAGAATGTCTGTAAGACAGTGGAGGAGTGAGTTGCATAGGCTTGATTCAAAACAAGGCTGGAGTGTGCTTCTAAAAGATGCGAAGGAGTTAGTCTTGGAAGACTTTAGAATATTAGGCAGATTTATTACTAAATTGTTATTATTTATTAATTAATTGATAATAATTATTATAAAAATGTGCACTCTCACAATGAAAAATACAGTTACAGACTATTATAAGTTATCATGGCAGTGGTTTTAATTCAATAGTAGCATCCAGTCTTGGTTGAGAGGCAGGAAAAGTTCATTCCACAGACTGCTGTGGAGGGATGCCCACTTCCAGACTACAATTTCAGCAAAATGAGCCAAAGGCTTTTAAATCTTTTGACTCCACAATTCCACTTCGAAGAATTTTTTCTAATGATGAATTCAGCTGGGTACTCTAACACATGTGTATGAAGGTACTTACAGAAATATTTTCCCAGCTAGAATATATAAACAGCCAACATATTTGAAAAGAATAAAATAGTAAAAACTGCATGATATATTCCTAGGGAGTCATTATGCATATTGCAGTACATAGTAATTTATATGAACTAATACAGAAATTGACTTACTGAACAATTTTGAATGATAAATAGGTTACAAACTGAATATTTTATAAAATATATGTTTTATAAAATTTGCATTTGTTTATTTTCCTCAGTATGCCCAGAGCTGTCTAGAGAGGAAGATGCCTAAATGTTGCAATGATTTTGCTACAGGGAATGCTTTTTATCTTTTTCATTTGCTTGTTTGTACTTCAGATTTTTCACATAATGAAAATGTGTTACTTTTACAATAAAATATTCTAAGTTTTTGTGTGCGACATTATTTATTTTGTGTATAATTTCCAGAGTAAAATAATTTCGCGTGAGTCCATTAAACAAATATTGCTACAGATTAACAAAAATATATGTCCACTATAAGTTTTATTAGTTCATCTCTTCATTTCTTCATTTTTTTCTTTTCTCATAGTAGTATAATTTTTGCAGAATTGAAGCTAGGGAAAATTCTATTTCTCTGTATTAACTGTTAATTTGGCTTTGGGACTTCCTATTAGTCTTTTCAATTCTACATCCATAGATACAGGTAACTCTTCATTTCCCTAGAACTTGGATTGTAGATAGCTTTTCACAACCTATTTACTTGTCACGCATAGTAGTAAGAAATTCTCTAAGCATGATGGAAAACCAAGTGTTTCTGTATAAGCTAGAAGGTCACATACACCAATATTTTTATCCTGTAAAGATAATATTAGGTATGAATATAAGAATGTCGCTTCAATTCAAAACATTTCTTCATATTTCTCACTTCCTCCATTTTCTGTTGCCTTTTCCTTTTCCCATCTACATCTTTTATAACTTTATTCTTCTACTCATCTAAACATATCCTCACTGGCAAACACATACATCAAATATGCTTTTTCCTTTTTAGTCTATCTAACTTTTCATGCACATTTATTTTTCTTCCATGTTCTTGTAAACAAATGATGACTGGCATAATTCTCACCTTGAATTCACTAATTTGATTAGTTAAGAAGCACACTGTTCAGAAATATTTTATGAGGGAGAAAATCATTTGTTAGTGAATGGAAAGTGCACAGACAGAACATTTGAGAGCTGACGACCTTAGTGTGCTTGTGTCTGCATGAGATTCCACTTTCCTGGGAGAAGAGGTGAAGGATACACCTGATAAATCAATTCAGAGGATATATTCTTAATCACTTTCTTTCAATTAGTTTAGTAATGCCTAAATGACATTATTCTGAACCATCTCTTTACAACAATCCTAAAATTATTTCAATCCAGTCATGAGTCAGATAAAAACAGATATTTTAGAGGTTAAAAGCATTTTTAATGAACTATGTTGTCATTTAGAAAAAGCTTACAATAGAGAAAACTTTGCATCTCCTCCTTAGATAGCCCCCACAGCTTACAGAGTGAAATCACCCTGTGTTCCTATTTAATCCCATAGATAACAAAGCTCCAATTTTATGAGAAATCTGTGAATTAAAAAATATAACAGCACCAATTGTCATTTAAAATGACCAGGAAAATAGGTGCAAAATAAAACCAAGAAACAAGTAAAAAGTTCTAATTATCAATTTTTGAATCTAAGGAAAGGCAATAAATTTTTAAACAGATAACTGAGCATGTCATAAAGAATGAGAAGTTAGTATACTGGCTAAATTACTCTTCTTTTAGTGTATGTTTACAATACCTAATATATGCATTTGCACTGAGGATTTAGCATGTGTAAACATCAAGTTTATCTCTTTACCTCCTCTTTCTACTCACATCCATCCCCCATTCCCGATCCCCTTCATCATCTCCAAGAGTCTGCCTTCCTATTTCCTACCATTTCTCCTTATTTTATTTAACTTCAGTTTTTCTAGTTTCACTTAACTTTATAAACCTTTTTATAAACGATTTTCCTGCAAACGACATGCTTTCCTAATACTCTAGTGTGCATACATATTTTCTTTATTCATTTATCTGTTTATGGACATCTAAATTATTTTCAGAATTTTCTTTTAGGTATTTTAATGCTTTAATATATATGTGGAATTAAAGTATATCTTTAACTTTTTCAAAAAAACACCCACCCTAAATTCCAAGAGAGTTACAGCTGAGTCAAATGAAATTCCTATTTTGGGATTCTGAGGCATCTCCATGTGAATTCCTAGTTGCCCTAGTTTACACTCTCATCAACAATGTAAAAGTGTTTCCCCCACAGCCCCTAGATGTGTGTGTGTGTGTTTGTGTGTGTGAGAGACAGAGAGAGAGAGAGAGAGAGCGAGAGAGCGAGAGGGCGAGAGAGAGAAAGAGTGTTCTTGATGACAGCCATTCTTTCTGGAGTAAAATGGAATTTTAGTGCTCTTTCAATTTTTATTTCCTTAATTAGAAAAGTCAATGAACATTTTTCTAAGTACTTACTAGTCATTTGAACTTCTTTTGAGAAGTATCTATTCAGTTCATTTGCACATTTTTTAATGTTTCTGGAGGTTAGGTTTTTTGAGTTCTTTATATATTCTGGATATTAGTTTTCAATGTGGGGCATGGTGGTACACGACTGTAATCTCAGCACTTGGGAGACTGAGGCAGGAGGATCACCATGAGTTCAAGGCATCTGGATTACATAGTGAGATCTTGTCTCTAAATAAATAAATATATATTAGTTCTCCATCAGAAGAGTAACTGACAAAAATGTTTCCCCTTTCTATGGGTTGTCTCCTCACTCTGTTGACTGTTTCCTTTGCTGTGGAGAAGGATTTTAATTCGATGTAATCCCATTTGTTGATTCTTGGTATCATTTCTTGTGGTAAAGGAGTTCTGTTCAGGAACTCAGGCTGGACCTATGGCTTCAAGTGTTTCCCCTATGATTTCTTTCAGCAGTTTCAAAGCTTCTGATTTTATATGTAGGTCTGTGATATGTTTTAATTTGATTTTAGTACAGGGTGAGACATATGGATATAGGTTAGATATTCTCCATTTGGATAACTAGTTTTCCCAGCACTATTTATTAAAGAATCATGTTTCCCCCAAAGTATATTTTGGCCCTGTGTTCAAAATCAGATGTCTGAAGATTTAAGGAGTTGTTTCTGTATCTTCTAGTCTATTCCATTGGACTACTTGTCTATCTATGTGCCAGTACCATGCTCTTTTTGTTACTATTGCATGACTTGAAATTCAGAATTGTGAAGAAAACCAGTTGATTCTTTTTGTTCTGTGTGTCTTCTGGTTCTATATCTATTAGAATTTTTTCTAGTTTTGGGAAGAATATTTCTGGTATTTCTACAGGGATTGTACTAATTCTATATATTGCTTTTGAGCATATGGCTATTCTAATATTAGGTCTGCCTGCTTAACAACTGAGGATGTCTTTCCATTTTATAATGGCCTCTTCAATTTCTTTTTTTAAATTCTGTGTTTTTATTTTTTTCAAGCGTCTTTTACTTCCTTGGTTAAATTAATTCCTAAGTATTTTCCTTTTCTCTTTTAGAAGATATTGTGAATAAGTATTTTCCTGTTTTGTCAGTGAGTTCATTATTGGTGTACAGGAGCACTATTGACTTTTATATGTTTATTTTGGATCCTGCCACTTTGTTGAATTTATTTAACAGCTTTAGGAGTATCTTGTTAGAGTTTTTTGGGTCTTGTATTTAAAAGATGATATCATTTCTCAGTTAGTACACTTTGACTTCTTTGCACCTATGTTTATCAAAGATATTGGCCTGAAATTTTTTCTAATATTATTATTATTATTATTATTTAGTCTTCATCTAGTTTTGGTATCATGTAATGCTGGATTCATGGAATGAATCTGGAAGTATTTCTTCCCTTTCAAGTACATGTAAAATCTTGAAGAGTATTTGGATTAAGTTTCCTCTAAAGTTTTGGTAAGATTCAGTGGTGAATGCATAGGTGGGTAGTTTTTTATTTATTTATTTTTGGTACCGGGAATCAAACTCATGACCTCGCACTTGCTAGGTAGGCGCTGTCCTGCTGAGCTATATCCCCAGCCAATGGTAGTTTTTATTAATGCATCTGTTTCATAACTTGTTATGTTCAGGGATTTTATATCTTCTTGGTCAAATTTTGGCTAAGTTATATATACTTAGGAATTTAGCCTTTTTTCTAGGTTCTCCAGTTTTTTGGAATATGTTTTCAAAGTAGTTTCTTATAATCCTCTGAATATCAGTGTTATTTATTTCATTTCTAATTATATTGATGTGGACCTTATCTCTCATTTGGTGAGCTT
The DNA here is from genome assembly GCA_004365215.1 of Cuniculus paca. NCBI lineage: Eukaryota > Metazoa > Chordata > Mammalia > Rodentia > Cuniculidae > Cuniculus > Cuniculus paca. Next base: position 18,901 of record RJWT010008153.1, read on the forward strand.
GGTTAGTGGTTTATCAATCTTATTTTTCCTTTCAAATGACCAACTCATTGATTTCATGGATCATTTGTATTGTTTTTGTTGCCTCCGTTTTATTAATTTTCACCCTGACCTTCTATTGGTTCTCTCCTTCCACTAGTTTAGGTTTGTATTTTTCTTGTTTTTCTAGGACTTTAAGATGCATCATTAGGTTATTTATTTGAGATGACTCTATTTTTCTAATGTAGGCTATAAACTTCCCTTCTAGAATTGCTTTCATTCTGTCCCAAAGAGTCTGGTGTGTTGTATTTTCATTATCACTTGATTCTAGGAATTTTTTAATTTCCTTCCTGTGAAATATTCTTAAATAGAAATCTTTAATAGTTGCTTCCTTCTTTTAGGAATATGACAAGAAGAGGAGCTGCAATCTATTTTGTGTTGCCCTGGGGTAATTTTATTTCTTCATCTGCAAAATTGTGTGGTGTGGATGAAGACATTTTATCCTACATAAAGTCTTTCCAATCTCTCCATTCTATGCTTTTACAGTATTGGCTGTGTTATATTTCTAAATTGCAAACATCCTTCTGCCTGAAAGTAAAATGCCACTTGACATTTCAACAAGCTACAATTCAAGGAAATGAAAGAACAAATACCAACTCATATGTTAGTGCAGCAGGATCTTTAAATGAGTTTTTATTACATCTTTTTGTCACCAGAGATCCAAAAAGTCTAAAAGCAAAATAATTAATTAGCAGTTTTAAAACATGTATTCCCATATTCTAAAGTAAGGTGCTAGATCCTCACTCAGGCTCAATTTGCCAAGGAGGTAGGTCCAAAACTAATCTTGTGATGGTTAGACTAACTACCATCCTAGAGTAGATAAAGAATCAGGGTAGATATTATCAGAGAGAGTGAGAGATGTGCACAGAGGTCTCTCCTGGAGATAGGAGGAAAGCTTCTTTCTTTCACATTTCTAGCCTCAACCCATGTTGACCAGTCAATGAAATTAATGTATGCCACTTAGAATAACCATTAGAGGGACACAGTGGATTAGAATCTCATTTGTACCTCGAAACTTCTACTGACAAAATGTTGTAGCTGGAGCTATTCATTTGGGCAGGGATGGGGTGGGAAAGTGGAGGAGATGGTGTAGCAAAGATATATGAGTTTCTTGTGGGCCAAACAGAAGCTAACCCAAGAGCTGTGAAAGAAAATAATCCTGATAATGAGAGGTTGTTGGTTAATAGAAAAATAGAGCATTGCGCATCAGTTTAGATGTGAGCTATTTAAGATGAGCCACAACAGATGTTCAGAGTGTACTGGTTTGGAAATGTCCATACAGAAGTCCCTGATGTAGCTGTCAAAAAACCCTCGATTGAACCCTCATGCAAAAGAGAAAGCTTTGCCCATATGTCAAGCTTAGAGAACAGCAATGGCAGCATTTGCCTTCTCCTTCACCATCCTCCTTTATCCATCCTGTATCCTCAGTGAATGGGAAACTATGACCAGTGAGTGACAGGAAAGAAGGAAAGACCGATCTTGCTGTGCCAGTCTACTTTTGCAACATAAAATTGATAGTAGCATTGAATTGAAACTTGGTGGCAATTTTATAAAAGAACTGTTTTCTTCAGTTCTAAATAACTCATTTTCTTTCCTTTCCTGGAATAACTAATCAAAAGTACTGAATTTTTTTATTGTTCTTTAGGTTCAAATATGTATTTCTCTAGGAATTCCGCATTCTAACTGTGCATGCATATTGGGAGAAGTACTTCTTTTTATAAATGTTTATGAATATTTCTACTCAATTGATAGCTAATAACCTGAAACAGAATGCATCAAATCCAAATAGCTTCCCTGGTAAATTTTACCAAAGCTTTAAGGCACAAATGATACCGATTCTCTGCAATCTGTTTCAGGACATGGAAGAACAAGAGCAATTTGTCACATCCTCTTCGCAGCCCATACAACTGTCATACCAGATCAGCAGAAGTTCAATACGGGAAAACTACACACTGATATTTGTCATGAGCACAGTGGTAAAAACCTGCAACCACAAAACAGCAGCAAATCGACTCCAGTGAGGAATAAAAAGAATTATATACTTTGGCTGAGTGGGATTTATTCCAAGTATGCAAGACTCATTGTGATGGTTAAGCTTAAATGTCCACTCATTTGGTTTGAGAGCCACACAGGGGATTAGTAAAGCACACCCTGGGTGTGCCCAGGTGGGTCATGGAGGAGTGACCTTGAGGACTGTGTCTGGTCTCTCATACCTTCCTCTGCCCTTGCTCTGAACTAAACGACTTTGCTCTGACATGCTCTTCTGCTAGATGTTCCTGCCATGGGTCCAGATGACCATGAACTGACTGCTGTGAAACTGTAAGTCAAATGAATCTCTCCTCTCTAAATTGTCCATGACTGGAAGTTGGTATCATGACAGGAAAGCTGACTGATACATGAATTTTCCATTTGAAAATTATTAATATAATGCATTACATCGACAGGCTAAAGAAGAAAAATCATATGATTGTATCAACAGCAGAAAAAGCATTTCACAAAATCCAAAACCCATTTATCATAACTGTCATCAAAGAAAAGAACAGCCTTCCCTTGGTAAAAAAAATCTACAAAAGACCTACAGCTAATGTACTTAATGATGTGATACTGTGTGATTTTTCTCTAAGATCAAGAGCAAAAAAGGACACTTCCATTTACCACTGTGATTCAACATATCAAAAACCCTAGCTAATACAAAAAGATATAAAAAAGAAATAAGAGTATTTAGATAAAAACAGATAAAACTTCCTTTGCTTAAATATGATATCATTGTCTCTGCAGAAAAATCCAGTCAGGTGTGGTAGCACATGCCAATAATCTCAGCACTCAGGAGACTGAGGCAGGAGGATCTCCACAAATTTGAGACCAGCCTGGGCTACATAAGCAAGTTCAAGATTGTTATGGACTACAAAGTGAGACCCTGCCTCCAAAAAAAAATCCCATCCTTGTTTTTTGTTTTGGGGAGGTTGTTTGTTTGTTTTAGTTTTCTTTTGAGGCAGGGTCTCATCATATAGTTCAGACTGGGCTTGAACTCACTATGTAGCCCAGGCTAGCGTCAAACTTGTGGAGATCCTCCTACCTCAACCTCCCAAGAGCTAGGATTACAAGCATATACCACCATATCCAACAGAAAATCTAATAATATCATCAGTTGTTTCCAACTCGATTTATAGATTCAACACAATCTCAATCATAATTCTAGCAAAATACTTTGTGGATATCTGCAAACTCACTAAAGTTTATATGAAAAGACAAAAGATCTAATTAGCAAATAGAATATTGAAGAAGAACAAATATTATCTGACATCAAGACTTACTAGGTAATGACAGTAGCCAAGACAGTAACATGTCCATGAAAGAACAGACAAATACATCAGTACATTAGAATAGAGAGGTCAGAAACAGACTCACACAAATACAGTCTATTGACTACATGGAGTTGCATTTATTCATAAATGCCAAAATATGGAAACAATCAGGGTGTCTTTTAATAGTGATAGATAAAGAAACAGAGATACAATCATACAATGGAATATTATTCAATAGCAGGATTTAGTCAGGTATGAAGTCATGGTAGGATACTGAGGAATGTTAAATGCATATAGCTTATGGAAAGAAACTAACTTAAAAGTCTTCTCGCTCTGTGACTGCAATCTAAAATGGGCAAAATTAAGAAAACAGAATATCAGTGGTTGTCTAGGTTCAGGAGGAAGAAATGTTGGGTCTATGAATGAACTTTTAGGGCTATAAAACTATTCTGATACTATGCCATAGCACTGTACAAATGAGGAGTGAGGATTAAGGTAAACTACAGTACTGAACTTCATTAGCTGTAAAGTATCCGTATTTTACACTGATTCTAATAAATATAGCATAATTATACAACATTGTGTGTGGGAACAGGGTGAGGGCCACACAGGAACTTTCTGTACAGTTTTTCTCTAAACCTAAAAAAATATTATATACACATGGTAAAATACAATGGCAATTTCACAGAAGTAAATAGGGTATGCCAGGTGTGGTGGTACACACCTGTAATCCCAGCACTGGGGAGGCTGAGGCAGGAGAATTGCTGTGAGTTCAAGGCCATTCTGGGCTACATAGTGCATTCAGGTCCAGACTGTACTATATAGTGAAACCTTGTCTCAGTAAAACAAAACACACTAACTAAAAGAAGTAAACAGAATAAAATAAAATTATCGTCTGAAAATAAGATAATTGTTTCACTCAGAAGGTGACAGGGATGTAGGAAAGAAGTGTGAACTATCCATCACTAGAGAGCAAAAGGGATGTAATAATGGGTCTGGCAGAGTAATGTGAAGAAATGTCTGAGCACGTAACGACGTAACAAAAGCTAGAAGGCTTAAGGAAGGGATCATCCACATTCAAAATTAAGCTTCTGAAATTCTTTTATATAAACTGTGCCTTTCCACAAGACAGAATTAAAGTCTGACACACATTCTGAGATAGACAGATGAAAAAGAGAGAGAGAGAGACTGTTTTTGAGGAAGGGACTAATTTTCACAATTAGAGTTGATGATGGGGTAGAAATAAAAGACTAGATGGTACTGGCTATAAATAAAAAGTTCAGTGAACCCCAGAAACAATATTTAGGTACATCTCTGAGAATATATACACTTACCACTTAAAACACATACACAGATGACGCATTCACTGAACAAACACAGAGCACAGAAGAAAGTTTGAGCCAACTTGATTTATTATCTAAACTTCAGTGAACATCTGGGTTATACTTAAAACAACTTACACGTATGTTGAGTCATCTTTTTCTTGCTTATTAAATAGTGAATGTTCTGTTGAGTCTAAACATGATTCCTCTTTAGAATACAAATTGTTTACCCTCATACCTTCTTCTTGAATCTCACTTTCCATTAAATTTGTATCTCTTTCAATAGCAGAACAGTTTTCAATATTCCAATGATTTGCCTAAAAAAAAGAAATCTATCTTATTTTTGTATCATTTATTTTTATCAAATGTGTACATGTATTTACCATGTGCTAGATTACTAATTTAAACTCCTAGAAACACACAATATAAAAGAGATGATTTCTGTCTTCAATTATACTCCTATAGGGGAGATGAAATAATATTCATGTAACTTTAATAAAGAGAAAATTACAAGTGTCACAAGAAACAAAAATTCTCTGCAGAGATTTTTTTTGCAATTCTGACTTTAAAATCTTGAATAACAAAACATATATTTCCTAGATATAAAAAAAATGAACTTTTATTGAAGAATTTTCAGAGTTTTTCCTACTGTTTTCTTTTCATCCTACTTCCTAAAGACAAAAAAAAAACCTCAAAAGCCATTCCAATTATTGAATATTTTCTCCCAGAAAAATATATGCTGGTTTCACAGATTTCTGGTGATAGTTCTTAACACATATCCATCTAGGAAAAGCTCTTCATTGACAATCCATTTCATACTTTTTTAATTTTTAAAAGATAAAGCCATAAAAACAATGATACAAAATTTCAAAACAAGATAGTAGGAGAGTAACAACAGTTAATAGATTGCATATTGTTATCTTCAAGCCACTTGTTCATATTACAAGATATAGGCATGAAAAATTGATCAAACAATAAAGGCACAAACCTTTCTTTTGAATGAACTAATAGAAATTAGTAATATAACTATCTTAACTATCATATATATATTTTTTCCTTTTCCTTCCTTTTCTCCTTTCCCCATCCCAGTTTTTCTTCTCTTTTGAATAGTTTCTTCACATTTCACAATATCTGTAGTACATTTTGTATTTTATTTATTCTTTCAGGTTCTTACACTAGGGAGACAATATGATGTCACATTTTTAATACGAAACTGGGACACAGGAAATAGAACACACGCTACATGATAAAAGGGTAATATATTCTAACTTCATGTAACTAGCTAGCCTAAAAGCTGAACAGCCTTGTCCTGAGGGTTTACAACGTAAAATGCCTATTGGGGCCAATAAGATGTCAATGAATGATTGAACCTTGCATAAGATAATACGTGGATAGTAAACATCAAATGAAATTCACTTCTGTATTTTATCAGTAAGAAAGAAAAATGGGAACTATACTGAAACCCAGAGAACCTATTTTGTGCAAAAGAAGCTACTATGGTTTGGAAGTAGTTGGATTGTGCCTTTCAAGAGCTCACATCTTAGAATTTGGTCCCCTGTTGTGTCAAAGTTGAGAGAGAAAGAGTGCAGCCTTAAGAAGTAGGGTGCAGTGGGAAACACTTAGGTTACTGGGTATGCTGCCCTCTGCAGGAGCTAAGGTAGTTCTTGTAGTATCTGAGTTAGTTCCCCGCAAAGCAAGCCTGACTCTCCCCAGCTCTCTAGCTTCCTGCGTGCAGTGCGATCTCTGTCTTTCACACACTTCTACCACTGTGATGCCATCTTCTATGAGGCGATGCAACCAAAGGCCCTTATCATAATCTATGCCATGCTGTTTGGACTTTCAGTCCTCCAAAATGTAAGCTAACAAGTCACTTCTCCTTATAAATTATCCTGCCTCAGACATGTCATTTTAATAACGGAAAATGAACTAACAGAGGGGTCAAAGTTACTCTCAGGAAATAACATAGTTCTTCATCAGGAGAAGCAAGAAATCTGATATTTACATGAGATTTCTTAACATTTAAATCAAGTTTTAAGCACTGGGTAAATAGATACAAAGTCCTTGCCCATCAAATCAATTGGACACAGAGAGTTACCAGTGCACAAACTGCCCAGCATGATAGTGGTTAGTGCTCAGGAGAGGCACTCATGAAATGCAGATATCGTCTAGTTTCTTCTTATCCCACAATCATCTAACAGTTTCCTGAATTAATGTGTAGTCATGAATAAACCATCTTCACTCTTATTTCTCCAACTCTAGAAATAGGCATACCACAGAGTTTTCTTTCCAAATTTAACCTGAAGACTAGCTAAAGATCAATAGTTATGTTATAAAAGTGATTCATAGGTATTTTTAGAAAAATTTCACAAAACATATGGAATCACACTGCATTAAAATTTAAATACTTCAATCAGATTGTGTATCTTGTTTATGACTAGACCAATATTAACTCAACCGAGAGACAAATACTATGTTCAAATGTAGGGCAAAAGTCACTACATTGTATTCGTCTTTTTTTTTCTTTCATTTTGAAAAGAATACAACCAAACAAAACAAAACAAAGTCAGTCAAAACAAAGCAATGAACATGGTACATGACTTTTAAACAGGGTAAAAAGCAATCGATAAGGCTATCATAAAGCCTCTTGTTATCTGCAGTATACCTGCCCATACCATCAGAGATGAGTAAAATCAAACAAAATACAACAAACAAAAATAGTAGAAACAAAACAAAACAAGCAAAGCAGAACAATGCAAGCAATATAGAATTTCAAGATATTAGCAAAACAGCATTGGCTACCATAATATTTGTTATCTTCAGAATAGTTGCCTACACCTTCAGACATGTTACAATCAAACCATACAGAATAGAGTAAAATCAATCAAAACAAACAATGAAAGCTATACAGGGTTTCTAAACAAGATAATTGGACATCCTCTATGGCTGCAATTATATATTTTGTTATATTTAAAATAGCTGTCCATGCCATCAAGTATAATAAAATCAAACACATCAGAATAAAATGAAACTAATCAGAACTATGAATACAATCTGAATTTCAAATCA
>RJWT010008154.1:0-26671 GCA_004365215.1 Cuniculus paca
TGTACAATATAAGGGAGGAAAAGAGGTTTGCTCTTCTCTCTTTTCCTCTGGCTGCTGCCTTGAAGTGTTGTCTCAGTGCCATGCCACCCTGTCTTGGAGCCAGCTGATAATGGACTAAAACCTCCACAAACAGTGTGCTAAATAAACCTTTCTTTCCTTCATTTTGGGTGTCAGGTGTTTTGTCCTAGCAACCAGAGAAAAGTAGCTAAGACAAGCAGTTTACCTAATAAATGTATTTTTTAGCTTTATCAGGTATTGCCATACTCCATGTGTATTCACTCACAGACTGAAAGTTTATATGCCCTCAAAATCCAGGTTGAAGCCCTAATTTAATATTATCCGGAGATGACACCTGTAACTGGGGTTAGAAGAGGTAATGGAGGTGGAGACCTGGTACAACTGGTTTTAAGAAGAGACACAGAAAGTGTACTTTCTCTCACCAAGTGTGCAGAGCAAAGGCCATAAAAGGACACACTGAGAAAGCAGCCATCTGTAAGTAGGAAGAGTTCTCATCAGGAAATGAATTGGTCAGTAAGATGTGACTCTCCAAGCCTCAAGAACATGAAAAATAATTTTTCACCTTTTAAGCTTCCCATTCTCTGACTATGTTATGGCAGCCAGAGTTGACTAAAATACTCCACAACTTTAACAAGTTGTGATGCTGTCAGTAGTTTTAAAGGAAACCATTCTAGTGGATGTGTAATGGTAACGCAAGGTGCTTTCAAATGTGTGCATTTCCAATGACCAGTGATGCCAAACATATTTTCACGTGCTTGTTAGCCATTTGCGTGTCTTTTATTGTGATGGATCTGATCAAATTTTTGCCCATTTTTAAAATGAGTTGTTTCTTATTGAGTCAGGAGAGTTATTAATACATCATACAAACATGTCCTTTTTAAATATGATTTTCAAAATTGTCTCCAATATTCAAAAAGTCTCATTTACCATGTAGCGATTATTCACATGTTCAGATTTAAATAAAGTAACCTGCACATTTTCCATTACCAAAGTATATCAAGGTTAGGAACAGATAATGCACTGAAACTTTCTGCCAAAACTTTAAATAATGTATAATATGCTTATCACATCAAAGCTTATAATTAATATAAAATAAACCAGTTAGGCAGACAGAAAGGTCACACATGCACACATACACACACACACATATTTTAAATATATATATATGTTTTTTTTGATGGATAATTCCCAAAACAATGCTATATATCTTATACAGAAAGAATGAAGAACCTTACTTCACATTTTTAAAAAATCAATTAATTTTAAAAGAAATTAAGGATTTTCCTTCTAAAGGTTGACTTACTGAATCATTCCGACCAAAAAAGGTATATATTGCATACAAGTAATAATCAAATAGCTGAGACATGAAATGGATAACATCAAAAGCAATTGGCTTAAGAATGTTCATCATCTGCATATATTTCCCTGAAAAGAAAAAACTAAAAATTAGGTGAAACAATGTAAAATCTGCCAGTCTGTAATTATAAAAAGACAGTAAAAGTACTGTATTAAAATATTTAAAATTAAATACTGCATTCCTCATTTCAAGCTACATTTCAAATACTCACATATGACTAACTGCTGTTATACCGGACAGCCCAGATTACTAACAGTTCCAGTATCCTGGAAATTCTATTGGACAGCACTGATGAATGACATCTACTATGTTTTCTATTATTATACTTTATTATCAAATTTTTATGAAACTTCTGCACTCTTCTACAAATTCTTTATAAACATACAACAAAAGTTTCTCTTTTCTAGGAGAGTCCATTTAAAATAATTTCTTTAAAATATTTTTAAGAATAATAAAGTACAACACAATATACCTGAGAAAAAATGCTTTTTTTTATAAGTTTAGACATGCACACAGCAAAAGTTAAGACAGTGACAGGAAAAAAGACACAAGAGGGCACTGTCCCTTCCCTCAGCCACAGTCCTGTGAAATCGCATTTCAGAGGGCAAGAACACTTCTTTATCACTACATCATTCATCAGCTCAGTGAGCTCAATTGCCACAAACATGTATTCCCCACTCTTTCTTTTTGGAGATGCCAATATTGTATTATTCTCCTCTAAACATGTGATCAGGTGGAGCACAGGAAAAAATTTAAAACCAGGTATTTGCAAGTAAAAAGACTCATGAATTTGAAGGGCAACAGACAGATGGCCTGAATCAAGTAACAACCACAATTTCCTAATTTTGTTTTTGTCCTCTGGGGAACGACCAGAGAAAAGGTGTATCTATTAAACATGCTCTATCCCTTCTGCAGAAGTAAAATGTTAAACCAGGTCATTTACTTAATTCCCAAGTAATTCATCTACTGGATCCACTTAATGTAACCTGAAGCTATAAATTTTAAATTGGTACTACAGAAGATAGCATGAGTCAAAAGCAAACACATTAACTGCAGGAGAAGAAATGAAAAATTTACCCTAATGGAAATGTCTACTGTCAAAACCATCTCATTATCTGAGAACTCAGTACATCTACCTTAATATATGTGATAGACAATTCTGTTAGATTATTAGAAAAACAAACTCAAACACAAGTACATACCAAAATAGTTTTAAAAACCATCCAAGCAAGGTTCTATTCTTACACCTATTTACAAGCTTTTGTTTCAAAATCTTTTGCAACTATTTCACATATTTAGACATTATCTTTAAAATTACATTTGAAGAATATATTTCTACAACATTCTGAATCAATCTGCTGACAGTTCCTCTGCTTCAAACACAATTAACTATAAGCCACAACTAGTTAAACATAAAGTGACACAGTTAAGAAAGATGGTTAAACAGACTGCAAATAACTGGGCTCAAAATAGGTACAATACGCAGCTCCTTTTCATTCTGTCTAAGACTCATCATCGCCCATACACTTAGTCTGTAGAAAAGATACAAAAATGACTTACAAATAAAGAAAGGCTCTTTTAAATGAATACTCAGAAGAAAAAACAACTCACTGTGACTCATCACTCGATGAAAGTAAACATAATGATGTTCATTCATTCATTCAACGTATTTCTGGAAGGTTTCTTACATATCTGGCCTTGTGTTAAAGTATAAGGAACTACACAAAGTCCCTGCTTGCAAAACTTAAAAAGTTACAGATGGAAAACCATAATTGATAAACAGACCACCAGTGTATTACAATGCATAAGGATGAAGACTCCAGGCCAAGAAGACAGAAAAGAAAAAGAGTAGGTCTTTGGAGGGCTGAGGGTACTTACACATCTCCACAGATCTTACAAAATTAAAAAAAATTATAATCTATTCAAAGAGAAGAAGGTGAGAAGGCAAGGGCAGGTAGGTCTGATCAGAAGAAAATGAAAAAAATCTCAAAACATTTCTAGACCAGGGGTTGGTGAACCTTTCCCAAAAAGGACCAAAGAAAGAGTAGATAGTTCTGGCACTGCACATCACATACACGGTCACAACTTTGCCACTATGCTGGGCTCTGTTTTGACTGCTCAGCTCTGCCACTGTCACACAAGGCAGCCAGAGACGAAGTGCAAACAAATGAGCAAGACTGTATTCTGCAAGATCAGGCACGCTCAGGGTGGTATGGCTATAGAGACATGACTGTATTCTAGTAAAACTTTACAAAAACAGGGAGTCAGCCCGATGTGGTCTACATGATAGTTTGCCAACCCCTGTTTTACATTACAGAGAGTAGATGGGAACAGAGTGATGAAATTATAAAGAAGCAAATGGACTACAAGAGGGCCACAAAGAATGTGGAAGTTATCTCGATGGACAGTGACTGCTTATGATCAAGCTGGTGAGGAAGAGTGAGAAACGTGGCTGAAAAGGGATGAAGCGGTGAGTCTACAAACGTGACAACTGCACCAGTCTGTGTGTCCCTTCTCCAGCAGCTGGAGGTGCAGGCTTCCAAAATTTACCAGCAGACCTCACCATATTAAAAAAAAAAAATCTTAAGGTGCCTCTCTTAAAAAAGTAAACAAACCAAACCAAAATTAAGTAATAATAAATTAAGAAAGCTAAGACATCTAGATTGGACACTGACAGACCAGATTCCAGTCTGCCTTATTCTGCAACTTGGGGTTCTGTGCCCATAAAATAACCTTGCCTTATTCCACTCAGGGTTCCTAGTCCAAATTCCTAGAGAGGAGAAAGCACCAGCTCAGACACAGCTCGAAGTACTCAGAAGAGACCTGCAGCAGTTGTCCAGTCCTTTATGTTAAATGTGAGCAGACAGTAAAAAATCACTGGGCGCATGAGGAAAACTCAGTGTGTGAAAGTGAAACAGAAGCTGAAACAGTGGAAAGACAGTAACAAGCTAAAGAAGAAAAAAAAATAATTACAGAAAACAGAAGAATATATAAAAACTATATGAAAAGGCTCTCAAAGGCTAAAACTATAATTTTTAAAATAAAAATTAAAGAAATGATATCTGAAATATGGATATTTGGAAATGGTACGATGACTGGCATTCATAAAACACAGAGGAAACTGCCATTTGAATTATCTGTTATACAATCAAGAATTTTCTTTACTTCAGCACACACCGTTTCACAGTTTAATTAGGAAAACACAGAATGGAACTAATGGCTTATCAAAGTCTGGCCCCTGGGTCAACTATATGAACAGGACCTGAAGCTTGTTAAGAACAACATTCTCAGGTTACACCCCAGACCTACTGAGTCAGATGCTCTGGTTTGGGGTCCAGCAAGGGATGCATAAACATTACACATCTTGATCAGTTTTACTTCCCCTTCCCCTCCCTTGCCTCCCTTCTCCCTCACCCCCAGCTCCTCTGTACTGAGCCGTGTTTAGATGCTTATGTGTCCCACGGGGGTAGAAGGGTGCCAGAGCTTCTATCTGATATGCTATGAACCCAAAAGGTTAAAAGCCACTGACAAACTAAACTCATCTACTACCACAGATTTTACTAAATTTTACACCAATGATTCAAATTTTGTGTTCTGAAAATTTTTCTCCTGGCCTCCATACCCAACTACAATACATGACTTTTTTAGACTGTTTCTACCTAAATGTCTTCTTAGGTTCTTCTACAAAGCCAAAATCTAATCATCATTGGCTCTCCAGACTTGGTCTTCCTCTCATTTGTCCTTTTTTGGTTGTGGCATTTCAACTGCATCATCACATAAACCTAAAACTTAAAAGTGATTCTTCATAGCTAACTCCATAATCCCGTCCTGTATTTCTAAAAGCTCTCAAACCTGTCGTCCTGTAGTCTCCCTATTCCAGTGGCCACAGCTTTACGCAGGCTCAATTCCTCATCATCTCTTGGCTGGGGAACTTCAACACCCTGCCTTCCGGTCTTCGACCTTCCCTGGCTTCCCCACACCTCTAGTCAATCCATTATTCACACCATAACTAGAGTACCTGCTTTAGATGCTCCTCTGTTTGAAACTCTTAGCCTTTAAGGAGCTCATGTTTAAACTCCACAGCACTTTCAGAATTCAGCTCTTACCCGCCTTCCCTGCCACACTGCTCCTGTCCCTAGCTTCCACCCACCATGCTTTACGATGACAGTAAACTAAGCTGATGTGTTCTCCGAATACCCTCTGACTTGCACATTTGTTCTATCCAGAATGCCTTTACCAACTTCTTCATCTATGAAATTCTATTCATCTTTCAAAGCCAACGAACGGCCAACACCTGACAGTGAATCAGTCCTTTTACTGCCACCTAAAAAAGAAAGTTAATCACTCTTTCTGTCTCTTTCTTGCTTGTTTATGTTTACAACACCACACTATAAATTTTTTCTTTGGTATATACTTCCTATGCTGGGTTCCACAAATATAAAGACTAGAACAAAATGGACACTCAAAAAAAGAAAAAAAAATTAAAACACATAATTTCCTTATTACAGAACAATGAGCAATGGATATAAATAAGTAGTTCATAAATAAGTAGAAATGTATTTAGGCATATGAAAGATGCTAAATCTCAAGCATTATTAAATACCTATTTGAATGAAATGCCATTTTAACCCATGGGATTGTTAAGTATCCAAACTATACAATATACAATGTAGCTGAGAGTTGAAAAAGAGATACAGTACTCTGAAACATTGGCAAATGGGCAAACTAACAGAACTGCTTTAGCAGGCTCTGTGGTAACCTCTGACAAACCGGGAGTGTACATCAAAATGGAAAACATATTTACTCTTTGATCCAGTTTGAGGAAGCATTTATAGAAAGGAATACTATCCGCATTTGTGATTTCTTCAAGGATATTTGCTATGGCATTGTCTGTATTATCAACATGAAATAATCTCAGTATTCAAACTAGAGAATTTGTGAAACAAACTGTGGTACATCCATACAAGAACATGAAAAAAAATGAGCTCTGTACACACTATGATATATAATATCTTAATATACTCATAAAATATTTGAAGTTAAAAAAGCTAACAGAATAGCATATACAGTGTTACCCAATTTTTGAAATAACAATAACAAACCAAGAAAGAGAGAGAGAAAAAAAACTTGTAAAAGTATGCTCATGCCAAAAGAAAACAAGACCAATTGAGTAGCTTTCTGTAAGCAAGATATGGAGGTCAGGGGCTCTGTTTATACTTTAAGGTATTTTAACTTTTAACCATTTCCATATATTATCTTTCAATTTAAAATACTCAGCAACAAAATAATAATAGTCATGCCCCATAAAAAAGAATGTGTGAATGGAAGAGTGGATTGCTTCCTTCTCTCTCTACCCCATAAGCTGTACCTTAGCCACATTATGCCTCAATATCCTCAGACGAATGTATTCAAGTTACATTTTAAGTACTGATGCAAATGAGTATTTTTTTTTTCCAGCTACCAAAGCAATGACTTTGTGGTTGGAAGCTCCGTAGCTGGGACAAGCATGGGCTTTGGTAACCTATCCCCTTCCTCTAGGACCTGTCACAAGTGTTCAAATGACAGCTGCCTCTGGAGAGAGACCTTGAATACCAAAGCTACTTCCATGAGATACATTTCGAGAAGTTTCTCTACCTTGGTCTGCAAGAATTCATCAGGCTAATGAGATTTCTTTTTTAAACAAGCAAGAGTTCAATTACCTCTCTGCACTAGCTGAAAATCTCCTCAAGTCTTCCTAAGGGATTCAGGTAGCATGTAGGGCTGGGATGCCACTGATGCTCTTATTTAAGTTCTCCTAATTATCAGCCCAGTAAACACTACTTGCAAAGGACATTCTGAATATGCCTTTAATGTCTTAAAAAACATTTTTCCAGTCCCTCATAAGTGGTTCCTTTGTCCTCCCAAGCACCCAGAATTCACCCATCTTAGTCCCATAAGTATACTCCTCCCTTTGTGAGAAGAGGCACTGCCTTAGCCAATTCAGAACAGCAGGGTATGGAACAGTGCAGCCACTAGCTGGAGCCCCCTGTGGTTGGTTCCCTCCAAACTCTATGTTATAAATATGTACAAACTGAAGGTGAAGCCATCCTAATGAGACAGAAAGTGACAGGCAAGAACCGGTTGGGTAAGAATAAGGAATAGTGGCAGCACCTTAGGCCAGTACTACATGAGAAGACAGGAAAAGTTAAATTACTGTACTCAGTAGTGCTTCCTAATTACAACTCCACTAAAAAGATATGATGGTAGAGAAGGCTGAGATTACCATGCTCAGACACTCTTTACTGAGTGAGGTTTTATTCAGGACTGTGCCTTTATAGAATGAATATACCAAAAAGTCATTACAAAGTGGCTTTTTTAACTTTCTAGGAATCCTGTTTTAAAATATTTACTATTATTATTATCATTATTATTATAATTAATATTATTACAGTGTTGGGCCTAAAACGAGGACCTAGTGCATGCCGGGCAAGTACTGTACCAATGCACTACACCCCTTGCCAGGAATAGTGGCATACACTGTAGTAACAAGATTGAGATAGGAAGATTTCAAGTATTCACATAGCTTAGGTAACTCAGTGACTTAGACCCTGACTCAAAAACAAACAAAAAACAAAACTCATAATGTACTGTCAATCATTAGCCCTTATATGAGAATCTGTTGTTATTATCTTTTGAATTAAGCAGCAGGAGCACATTTCTGCCATTATTATAAGAGCCACAGTCCTCTCTGACATAAGAATAGCAGAATATAGTTTCTTCATTTTCCTGTGCCCATCAAAAAGTTAAGGTTCGAATTTGATGCTTGCACTTAACTGAATAAAATGATACCTTCCCTCAATTTATTTTAGCCTTATATTTTATTTAATTTGACCTTAATGAATATATCCTTTTTAGACTAAAGACCAACATGACTACCTGTAGTCCCTTCTGACTTACATAAATTAAAAAATACAACTGCATGCATGTGGCTGATTGTATTCTTTGCCCAATTATCTGCTCTGCAATTCTTTCTTGGAGCAGTATGCATCCTGTCCACTTTCCTCACCCTGAGCTGCTTTTGGGGCAGAAGCTCACTTCCTTGTGGCTGAAAGTCAGAGCTGTCAGGGCTGTCTGGTTCTTCAACGTAATCAGCAAAAGAGGACCAACCACACCTAGAGTAGTAACTTCAGACAGCATAAACCACTGAATCTAATTTAGATGAGGGATGACAAGGATTCCAAAAGGTTCAGAATTTCTATCAGAGCACCAGCTAAGAGAGGTGATAAGAGTTGACACACTGAGTCAAGACTGCACTGGGAGTAAGAGAGATGGGGAGAGGAAGGACAGGGTAACTACCACCACCCCTCTGAAAAGGGACTACATGGGAATAACAGCAGAAAACTTTGTTGTTGTTGTTGCTGTTTTTTTGTTTTTGGAAGTACAGCTTTACTCTTTTTTCTTTTAAAAATAGAACTGAGTCCAGCAGATAAAATTAGCAAGAGAGATAGACTTCGATTACCCATAGCAGAGATTTCTGCCATTCAGATCAGTCGGCAGAATGAACGGTATTACAAATATGTTCTGAGCGACTATGAGTCATGAACAGAAGCTTGATAGCCACCACACATTACTGCCATCACTGAAAGAAAATCTAATTTTGTGAGAACTTATACCAGGTAACCTCTCACCACCCTTCCAACTCTGATTCTCTAAATTCAGAAGTTATTCATGATACTGTTCAGATAGCTCTCTTGGATAAAAGAAAAGCTAATCTGAAAATAATTAATCAGAATGACTTTTTAGAATCTGTCATTTTTGCATCTCATAAAAATGCATACATTTTCTTTTCAATCCATTCTTACTTTTCTGTATTTTCTCTGAAGAAAGTAAGACTAAAACATTTTGTACATTTTATCCTATTCATTAATGAAATTCAGAAATTATCTTAATGCACAGAGACTACCTCATTAGAGCTAAGATTAATCAAGTAAAGCAAAAGGTAAATAACATCTGCATAATTACTATATAGAAAATCACTAAAATTTCTAGTTGAATAGATTACAATTAATGTGAGAAGACAACTCTAAATTATTTGTCAAATCTACAGACCTATTTGTGAAATATAAAACCTGAAAGGTTATAAAATACTGAAATACTGACATTAAAATATCTATATCATCTTCAAAAATCTATATTATAATGGCCTTTCTTCATGTTGTTTGCCTCCTGTACAATCATCAGTGAAGGTTTCATTTGCTATAAGAACACTTCTGATGATTGGAACATCCAGTTTGTAAAACTATTCTTTCTAAAAATACCAAAGAATCATTACTCACCCTCCCTATCTGACAGAGAGGTTATAAAGATCTATGAAACAATGAAATAGAAAAATATAGTACAAATGTGAAAATCGTACAATTGTCATCCTACAAATACGTCTAACTCAATGAGAGAATTTTCATTATATTTCAGTTGATTGGAAAATTTTAGAAAAATCATGAGATGTAGAAGTTAACAAGTACTTAATTGAAAAAGTAAAGCTGGCATCAATATTTATTCCTACTAGCTGGAACACTTAAGATGAGATTGCATTCACATGATATTCTTAAATCCCTTGCTTGTAGGGTGGCAATAATAAAGTCACCATTCAATGGAAACATCAGGTAAAAATCATTTAGTAACAAAAGCGGAGTAATTAAATTGCTATAGCTTTTTCTCATAAAAAGGTACAGTTACTTACCAACAAGTCTTATTACATTCAACGTTGTGTTTGTTAAGATAGGTGCATTGACTTTATTTAGACTATAATCTGATTTCTTCCTGCTTTTTAGGGTTTCTCGAGAAACACTTAATAATGGAGAAACAAAACAGAAATGCAATTAGGGTTGTCAAATAATAAAACAATAGTTATTCAGCTTAGCATTTAACTTTCTTTTACTGAATATTTACTGGAAATCTTACTATGCATAAGGGGAACCCAAAGTCCAGAGAGGAACAGAAATAAGTAAGAAAAGAAATAAAATACTCTAAATGTGGTTCTTTGATTCTAAGACATTATCGACCATTAAAAAGTTATGTCATTTTTAAAGAAAAAGGATTTTAGGAAAATTATACATCTAGATGCAAAAGCACCAAGATTCCCGATTTCAGAAACTTCTAAAAAACTTCACTTGTTAGAGTGTGAATGAAATATAAGGTATCTGATAGTGTCTAGGGTTTAGGATAGCACCAGAATCACAGGAAAAGTAGAAATTGTGTGTTAAGTGGGGGGAAAAAGAGACAGCCTATTACATGATCAGAGGAGAGCAAATAGAGTACTCAGAGAGGGACACAAGAAGTTCACTATTCTGGTATGTACAACAGGTGGGCAGAGGGAAAGGTAACAGGAAAAGCAGCAAAGGCCACTGACAGCAATCTAACCTTACTAAAGAGTATGAACTGTATCTTGAACACAGCAGTGAGCCGATCAAAACTTTAACCAGGAAAGCTGTATGAATTCATAAGAAAAATATTTAAATTTACGTCTAAGGGGACAAGACTGGAGACAAGAAGTGAGCCTAAGAAGGGTGATTTGATTATCTGGCCCAGAGAAACCTTTGGCATTCAAACAGGATGGTCACTATATCCTATCTGAGAAAAACAAGTGTGTTCAAGAAACATTCAGAAGTTAGGGTTAAAAGTAACCATTAACTGACTGGCTTCAGTTAGTAATTCACATTATTCAAACTTCTTAGGGGTAGCTCACAGCATTGGGAAGGCTGAGTTAAACCTACCAAATCTATATACATACACTACTAAATGCTGTATTATTTATTCACTTCAATTCAACTAGAACATTTCTTTTGGCCAACTATACCCCCAAAATACCTAATGAAGACATATAGCAAAATAGTTCTATTCATTTCAAAGTGGATAATTGTAGATAGTTAAGTATGTACAATTCAAACATGTAAAAACCAATTAAAAACAACTTTTCCAATTAATTTATCCCTAACTACCTGATGGCTCACTAATACAGAGAGAATAATTTTAGTCAGGGTTTCAAGTTAATCAAGTATTGACTAAGTATGTTGGGGTTTAACAGTAGGGACGAGTACACTTAAATCAACTATTTTAAAGAAGTGTATTTATGTTCACTAAATGTCTATTATTAATTCACTTCACACATCAAAATCAGGCCCATTTAAGTGGGAGGAAGTGACAATAATTCTAATTATCATATTTTTGAAGAGCACAATTTAACATAAAACCACATTCAACCACTAAGAGGCAACCTTAATAGAAGGTTCAAATAGAGGATTCAAAAGAAACTGGGAAAGTAAGTGGAGATTTGCTGTGTTTCCTAGATTGAGGCAAAAGTTCCACGTACAAAGCAAATAACTACTTTCTCCTTGAGGTTTTCTGATCCATGTGAAGCATGAATTGCTCCCAAAAGTGCACTGATTCTATAAACCTAAAGATTTTTTTCTTCTGTAAAAACTATTGATCTCTAAATTAAAAGCTCTTTGATTATAAATAATATTTTCATCAAAGATAGTAATTTTTAAAATATTTGAACAACATTAACTTGTGACACATGCTTTAAAAAGTTATCAGAATTGTGCTGTGAAAAAGATGCCATAAAGTCAACAGAAAAGCTACTTTAAAATTGTGGGCTTTGACACAATAACAGCCACTCACAAAAGAACTGATTTGTAAAATGCCAAAAAAAAAAAAAGGTTCTGCTAAATAAAACTTTTCATGTTAAGTATCTTATACTTCTTGAAAATTCACTGTTAAGAAATACAAGGGGAAATCTACATTTTCAGCTTTTCTGTAATCATTCTTGAAAACACATTAACTTCTGTCTCTGATATGACCACCAAATATTTCAATTTTTTTTTTCTCAATCTTCGAAAGAACGCCTATGATGTGTTACGAGCATGACGTAAAATGTCGAATACCTTACACTCTAAGAACAATTACCTTTTCACAGGAGCATCACCTGTCTGCTCATCTACAAAATCCCGCTTGAGTTCCTCAGGGACATCACTGTCGCTGTCATACTCCTGATAGGCACTCTTTTCTTGTTCATCAGATTCATACTGAAGAGAACACACAAAGATATTCAACGATGCATATAAACAGACACCTGTGTTGGGGTCTTTCAACAGGACAAAACTATTCAATTTTCTATTTCTTCTCTTTCATCCTACATTAGCCAGCTCAAAAGGATAATAAAAAATATTGTCAAAGCTTATAAATGTCTAACAAAATCAAACCTCCACATACAAGAGCAAAACACTAACAGACCTAATAGACCTCAAATGAGGAAACAATTATATATTTGATTTTTTGACCCAAAAAAACTCCTGGAGATTTCATCTTGTTTATTTCCAATTTGCTAACTCATTCTAAAGCTTCTGAGTATCCATTTTTGGCATCCTGGAAGTACTAATTCAGCTTTATAAATGTATACAACACACATGCTGATGTTCCGTCTAATTCATTATGATGAGATTTTTGCCAAAATTTCAAGAATTTTCAAGAAGTATAACATATTTACATGAGAAGTTTTAATTAGCAGAACATTTTTTTTTTTGTCC
Organism: Cuniculus paca; assembly: GCA_004365215.1. NCBI lineage: Eukaryota > Metazoa > Chordata > Mammalia > Rodentia > Cuniculidae > Cuniculus > Cuniculus paca. The sequence continues at coordinate 12,940 of RJWT010008154.1, forward strand.
TGAGAAAAGGACAAAAAATAGAAAGTACGTTTTCTCCTGAGAAGCAGGTACCTCCCTAACATTCTCCTCACCTTTGCTCCATGGCCCACGTTGGCAAGGGAAAGGGCAGTAGAATCCATGCAAAGCGAAGGCAGCAGTGACAAGAGCATCGCCATTATCATATTCAATTAATGGAAAAATGCGATCAAATAATGGCTGACATTTATTGGATTTTTGACCAAATATCATGCCAAGTGCTTCATGGATAATCTCACTGAATCCTAGAAGTAATTCTATGAGGACACTTCATCCACATAGCAGTTGAGGAAGCCAATATGGTGGCAACATAGAAAGAAGTCTGTCCCCTAATTCAACAACTAATTCGAGCAACTAATGAAAATCATTATGTTATGAACTCAGATTCTCAAGGACTTAAATTATACCTAAAAAGGTGAAATCCCACATTAATAAATATAAAAAAAGCATCACAGGCCTTCTCTTATAATTATATACAGTGTGATCCCAATGCCATGCAGACAAGCATTCCACACAAGCCAGAGTTCCTGGTTACAACAGAGCTTCACGGTTACACAACACAGTTGCTATTATTTAAGGATCTAATACTGGCAAATCCGTGTACATGCTAACATATATTTGCAACCCCATAATCAATAATTCAGATACTTTTGTGGTCAGTCACAGATAAATGCAGAGAAGCAAAACCTTTGTCATCTAACATGCACATTCCCAACCTATCACGAACAAGGCAATGTTCTGCTTTATTGTTTTGGCCATGTTTTATTTTGTGCTGCATATTTTGAATGCTGTGTTTTTTGCTGGTCATTTCACATTTAGAGTGAGCGCAGTACAAAAATGCTATGTAATGTTAAATGCAAGATGGTTATGGTGTGTGCCTTGAAGAGAAAAAGCTTGTGTTAGATAAACTCCATTTAGGCATGAATAATGGTGCAACTGGCTATGAGTTCACTATTGTTGATTCAACATTATATTTTAAATAAGACGTCTTTAACAGAAGCATACATAAAATAAGGTTATATACTGACATATTAGGGAGTATTTTGTCACCAGTGGTTCATGGGAAACCTAATCCTATAGCTTCCCTGGGAGCAATGATTCAGCATTTGCTAACTCAAAGTTCACAACAATTTTGTAGACTTACAACTGCACAAATAATGAGGAAAAAAATGCTATGTGAGTTTTAATTAGTGTATCACTATTATAGAAATATATATTTTCCTAGAATGACTTTTAGTTCGCAGTTTAGACTATACTTCATAGAGGCAAAATGTCAGAAAAAAAATCCCTGAACTATAATTTTAAACATGGTTTAATATAAAGTAGTAAGTCCATGATAAAACATGTTAGCGGCATATTTTCCTGGTAGTATTTTTTAAAAATATGTCTTCAATAAATGAAAAAGAAATTCCAAAACTAAAATATGCAGACAAATTCAAGATTTTTCTCAGACCTGGGCAGTTTTCACTGTGGCATCATCAAATCTAAAAATCACAGTAGGTTCCTCTGGAAATTATGAAGGTCATAAAAAGTCAACAACAACCTGGGCCAAATGAAGTATTCTGAAAACACCTTGTGAGAACTGTGAGGCAAGCATTCTCCTCACTGCAAACATGGGGAAACGGAGTCACAAGTAAAATAATTTGCCAAAGGCCACACAGCTAGTTAGTAACAAAGGTTATATTAATTACCTGCCTTCAAACTTTTTCCACTAACTAGAGTTAATATTGTTTTTGACAAAACATTACTTCTAATCCTATAAACATTCCTGCCAGGCAACTAAGGAAAACGTTATTCTCTCAGATAAAGGGAAATGGAACAAAACAACTTACTTAGTTACCCAGGAATAGAGTAGAAAAAGAAAATGCAGATGATCTATTTTCTTACTCATCTCTCTGCAGAGTAAATTATATAAATATTCAGTGAAAAATCTATACTGACACAATATTAGTAACATGGTAAGAATAGAAAGCATATATAAAGGCAAAATTTATTGTTCAGGAGGACAATATCATCAAGGCATATTGTAAAGTTACTATCTATATAAGTAGTAATATTGTAGGCACATAAGCACATAGATAGGAAGGTGGGGGATAGGTGAATAAATAAATCTAACAAATTAGCTTGCTCATTGGGTAGAACATTTTTAAATTAAAAAACTCACTTGCATTTCACAATGCATCTAAAGAGCACCACATACCCCATTAGAAGCCAAGACATCTTCTGTTTCTTCATCTTTGTGGTTGGCTGGAATTTCAAATGGATTCCCACCACTACAGTACTGTTCAAATAAAGTCACTGTCTTGGACAAAGTTGTAACAGGCTGCTTACTAGGTGAAACTGATGGGGAACGAGACTGTTCCATGAATTTAAATTCCTAAACATTAAAAAAGAAACCAGAGAGGGGAAGAGAGGTTGAAGGGCGGGTAAGAAATTAAAAAAAAAAAAACCAAGTCGTATCATTTACAGGTACAAATTCACTATGATGAATGTGTGTATGTCTAAAATGTACCAATAACTTAATTAAAGAAATGTACCAATAACTTAAAGAAAGGAAACCAGATACCTTTTAAAAGCAACAATATAATTCAAGTACATAAACATATTCTATTAATGTAAAGAGTTGGTAAAAAAATTCATGATCTTTGATTATTCACTTTTAAATCTTCCAAGTTTTCTAAAATTACAGTCTTGGAAATACACATTTAAATGTTTTTCTAAAGACAACTCAGTCAATGAGATCACTTAAATAAGTATAATCTGTATGAAGCTAATTAGAGAAAGCTAATTAGATTAGATGGCTAATTAGAGAAAAGATAAAATAATCTCAAAAGTTCATCAAATTCCAAAACTGATTTGCTAGTTTATCAAAATTTAATAGTTTTTTTTGTATCTACGGGGATTAATCACGAATTTAAAATTTTTCATATTCACTAATATTATTAAAAGGTATTCTTAAAATTCCTAAAAAGTACATTGGTTGATTAAAGTTTTAAATGACATATGTGTTCATTTTCTTTTTAAATGTCAACTCTGATGGACCAGATCCATCATAATGCCTAAGAATTATGTCATCGTTTTTATAATTCTAAATAAGGACCCAATATAAATTGAGAAATTTTTTTTAAAAATCTACAAGAATATACATGTCAAATGAACAATCAGTTATGAACAGTTTTCAAGGTAACTATCTTGAAAGAAATAATGCTCATCTAGGTGGGAATAATTCATCACGCCTCTTTTGAAAAGTTGTCTTACAATTATACCAAGTATGCATGCAAATAAGCACAAACAATTGGATGGTTAGATAACAATTTAAATAAACATTCTAAAATTAATGTTAAATTTATAATTCATAATAATCTTAAGGAAATATTTTATATCAGAATTTGTAGATTCTATGTTAATGTTAATTATTGTTAATTATTGTTATTTTGTTACTAAAATCAATGTTAATTTTGTTGTCTTTGAAGCATTTATTAGGCATATTTCAGGGTTCTTAATGCTTCCATATTAGGAAGGCATAAAGATATGAAGTTATTATACGAGGGCTGGGGATCTAGCTCAGCGGTCTAAGCGCCTGCCCGGCAGGCGCAAGATCATGAGTTCAATCCCCAGTGACGCAAAAAAAAAAAAAAAAAGTTATTATGCGATATAAATATAAAGACTTCCACTTCAAAAAAAAAGTTTTAACTATGTACTCTTGCTTTTGTTTTTTTGAGACAGAGTCTCACTCTGTAATTCAGGCTGATCTTGAACTCACTATGTAGCCCACACTGGCCTCGAACTTGCGATATTCTCCTGCCTCAGCCTCCTGAGAGCTGGGATTATAGGCGTGTGCCACCACACCTGGTTCTAGTCATATATTCTTTATATTTACCAAAATTAAGAAAACTGCTTCTAGAAAGCCATGCCTCCCAAAGGCAAAAACTAAATACACTATACTATCAAAACATGGATCTAAGTATATACATTACATTTGGATGCTTGGTGTTTGCACAACACAGGAATGCTTACCTATAATGTTTCAATCAAAGGAGAAAAAAAATCAAGTCAACTAAAGACTTTTTCACAGATGGTTTATTCTATGAGAATTTAAAGAAAAAAAATTCTTAGTGCCTCTTTTATTTCTGAGACATTTTCTCAATACAGACAAATTAATGAATTGTATAATTCAAGGACCTATTAGTCCCTTCAAGAAATGACAGTTTGCATATCTAAGTACTGCAAATATTTTTATCAAACAGTACCAAAATATACTGATTAACTTTCTAAAAAAATTTAAATATAGCAGTAGACCATCTCCTGAATTTGAAAGAGAAAAATATCAATTTAACTGTAAGTCTTTTTAGGCAAAAGAGTTTTCCTGAAGCATGTAAACTGAATTTTTTAGAGAAAGATTTTTTTCATATTCATAAAAGATCATTCTCATAAAAGGCACTTGCTATTAATGACTGTCAAGGAAAAAAAGACATTATTCCTTAATTTGATTATTTTATAAATGCTCTAATTTACCTGTTTAAAAAAAAACTAAAAGGATTCAAAGATAAATAAAAGACAGATTTTTGTTCTTAAGAAAAACTTACATGAAGTTGCAAGATACTGAAATTGGACTTAACAGGACAAAGTTCCCAAGTCTCATTCTCTAAGAACATTCTCAGTTCATCAAGTCGTGTTCTTAAAAAAGAAAATGAGCACTCTTAAGAAAGAAAACCACACTGCACACAAAAGCTGAGGAAATAAAATACAATACAATTATAGGCATATGTTCATAATCATGATAGGAATCAACTCTGAGAGCCCATTCAGATTAATATGGTAAACACAAACGTTTACTTTTACCTGGTAAGATTCCATCATCAAGAGAAAAACTCTGTCAAATATTTATTATATTGCAAAAATACTGAATATGTAGGAAATGGCCTTTTGATTAAGGGACTGTGCTAAAACTTTATCACCAAATAATGTATTTATAATATGCTTACTGAATCATATATGAACGTCAGAACACAGAGAAATAATTTACAGATTATGTGAGTTCATAGTAAGTAATACAAGCTTTATGCTAAACAGCATAGATCATAATCATACTTACACTAAGGAACAATATCAAGATAATCACTCTTCAAAGATCTTTAGCTCAGCACCTATCCCCACATGACATCTACAAATTAAACTAGCAGGTAAGAAACACGTATGTCATACTGATCTCTCTTCAACGCTTTTGCTCTCACTATCTATCCTGGGTGATCTGCATGCTATATAGGGAGTCACAGCAAACAAATTCTACGTCCTGTTGAGAAGGGTAAGAGCCTGACCTCTACAAACACAAGCTGTTGAGTCCATGCTAAAATGAAATCCAGATTTTTTTTTAAATCCACATATTCTAAAATAAATAGATGACTTTATGAAAATCAGGAACTTCTCCAAATATTGGAGTTAATGGGCAAGTATTTTATGATAATTATTGTACGATAGATAAAATAGACACAAATACAACTGAATAGAGAGGAAAATTCCAAATAAGTGCAATTAAAAAAAAAAACAAATTTTAAAGAAGAATCAACATATTCCGGAATTGAACAACATAACAGCTCCAATTAACAACTGACTGCATAAGTGAAACAGCAGCCTAGGACCAGAAGACAGGGATAGTAAATCCAAAATCCAATCAACAGAAATTGTCCAAACTGAAACACAAATTGAAAAATAAAAAAGGAAGAATCAGAAAAGATCCTAAGAGAGGGAGAGCTATATCATGTGTGCTACAGGCAGCAGTGCCTGGGAAACCCCTGGAAGATACCACGGTCTAAGGTTTGAGGATGGAAAGGCGCAAAAACCCAACCATGGGAGGGCAACTTGAAGGTGAAGCCATTGGATGAAATCCACTAACGGACATTCCGAAAAGAAACACAGCTGCTTTTCGACCCAGGCACTGCTTGTAGCCAGGTCTGGCAAACAGGCCGTGACAGTTGCCCTTAAGGAAGAAGCCCAGGGCAGCTGCTACCAGACGCCTATCACTCCACAGACTAGCAACCCCTATTCAGAGCCCAAGGGCCTAACTCTCCTCCCACTGGGACACAGTGCCCAGCAAGTTAGACATCCACACAGCAGGGCCTCCTCAGATCAGGATACTCAGGAAAACGCAAGCCAGAGAATCACTCACAGGACAGGGACTGAGTTAGGACTGTGAAACCCTAGGAACCAATTGGGTAGGGATCCAGAATCAAGCTCTGAGGACCCGTAAGACAGAACTGCAGGGGCTTGCAGTGGCTGTGACTAGTGGGATCCTGGATGGGGAAGACACTGGAGCAGTGTCAAAGTAGGCACCTTCTCAGTGCCCCTGAAACGCCCCTGAGCTCTATTCTTCTGCAGGCTTCCTCCCGTCACCATCCAAGGGCTACTGAACTCCAGGCACAGGGCTCCTCTTCCACTGAGCCTGAAGCATGACAGCATTCACAGATTGGAAAAAGACCCTGGGACACAGGATCACCTGGCTGGGGGTGGGTAAGGGTGTGGGGGAAAACCCCAGGTGTGTGCCTGTGGAGGCTACCTGCTGCCGCCCTCCCCGATCCCTAAAAGCACAAGTCAGACTGAAATCCAGCAAGCAGGAGCACTGCTTTGACCCAAGAGTAAAGGGGGCAGAGAAAAACAAGCAAAACATCAGGCAGAGGTGGGGACACTGCATTCTTCCTCACTACAAGGAAAAACTGAAACTGCTGACCAGAGAAAGGCTGGAAGAAATGCGAACGGAGGCACGAGGCCGAGAGAGGCAACCTGGGTTGAAGCACATAGCAGAGGCTATGGCAGAAACTCAACAAGGAGGATGCGATTGCTACCTGTCAGTGGGAAGAGTGCTGGTGACAAGCCAGAATTCTGAAAACCTCAGAGGCTCCCAGGTAGGGCAGCTGCTTTCCTTTCCTTTCCTCTTCTCTCTCCCCTCCCCTCCCCTCTTTTCTCCTTTCCCTTTCTTTTCCTCTCCTTCCACTCCATTCATTCATTCATTCCATTGGGGGTGTGTGTGTGTGTGTGTGTGTGTGTGTGTGTGTGTGTGTGTGTGTGCATGCGCGCACGTTCTTTCTCTCACTTGATTTTTTGCATGGTAGGCCTTTGTATACATGTGTATGTATGGCTATAACTGTGTATATGTTTTCTTGATTGACTGTAAAACGTCCCATGTGGATAAGTCAGATATGCCCACTTCAAAATTTGTTTCTTGGGTGTCGCCTAGACTGTCAGTTCAACAGCTGGATGCAATCTTCTTATGACAGCTCTCGCCTCCCATCTACAATTTCTCATTCTTTCCTTACCTTCATGATCTCCCCCTCAAATCTCCTATCTCTCTATTCCTTCCCTTTATACATTTTTAATATTTTACAGGACTTTTAAAATTAGTGTCTCTTTTAGGTCATTAATTGGACTCGATCTCCCTGTATCCTCTTTCATTATCCACTTAAACTCCCTCCCCCATGCTCTTCCTTTATTTCTTCTCTCATACTCTCACAATTATCTCTTATTTTAGGTACATAAAAACTGAATAATTACCTTTTATTCTATTTTTGAGAGTGAGGGGCACATGTCTATGAACTATTACTAAACACTGTTTTGTCTTAGTGTTTTACCTTGCTCTGCCAGGTTTTCTCTCATCAAGGGCCCTTGCTTATGTCTTCTAACATAAGGTTTCTGCAAGTCTATAAATTAGATACAATCTCCTACTTTTTATTTGTAAGTCCCTCCCTTTTCACCTTTCCCTCTGCCCTCACACATGTCCTCTCAAACCTCCTTTTTCTCTTCCATTATTTACTGGTATAAGAAAATATCCTCAAAAACTAATTTCTCTCTTTTTTAAATCACAGTATAGTTTTTAAACTTTTTTATTGTACATGTTTGCAGTACATGCAGTTTACAATCTTTGCTTTTTTGGGTGGGGGGGTCTTTCATTTTTCCTCAATTTTTATTCTATTTATTTTTTAAAATCCTTTTTTCTTTTATCTTTTCTGTATCACTGCTAATCCTCTGCAATTCTAAGTTAAAGAGTAGAAAGAAAGTTGGGAGTTTAGCTCAGCGGCACAAGCACTTCCCTGGCAAGTGTGAGGTTATGAATTTGATCCCTGGTACCAAAAAAAAAAAAAAAAAAAGAGTAGAAAGAAATAAAAAAAGTAGTAGAAAACTTGCCATCCATGCTCTAAATTATATACCAATATATGATTTGGATCTTTAATACTGATATTACCAGTAGTTGTTCTCTGCTTGCAATTCAGCATTAGGGGTCTCTATTACAGTGGCAGGACTTTCTAGCCCAAGTAATAGTCAATACAAAAATGTTTTGGCAATAAATATGGCAATAAATGATTTAAAAAATTCATAACTCCCCAACAGCTACTCTCAGAAGCAGTGAAGTGGAGGAGGCACAGGACTCAAAACCTAAATGGTTAAAATGTTTGAAGAGATTAAAGAAGAAACAAGCAAATGCCTAAGACACTCAATGAATTTAAAGAGAATGCACATAAGTAATTAAGGGTTTAATAAGATGTTCAATGAACTTAAAAAGGGCACAAGAATCTGATTAAATTAAAGAAGACAATGCAGGATATGAATGACCACTTTAGTAAAGAATTAGAGGTTATAAAAAAGAATCGAGCAGAAATGAAAAACAGAATTAAAATTCATACCAATAGACATTATCAGAGAATTCCAAACAGAGACTGCAAGGGCAATATCATCAAAGAACCCAAAAGAAATAATATATCTAACTGGGGGAGTAATAAAAAGAAAAATGGAAAGAAATTAGCAATGAAAAAATAATACAATGACAAATCAATAAATATCTTTCAATAATAATGCTCAATGTAAATGATCTTAACTCCTCAAGACACAGACAGGCTGATTAGATAAAAGAAAAAAAACCTAACTATATGTTCCTTATAAGAGACATACCTCATTCACAGAGAAACACATACTGAAAGTGAAAGAATGAAACATGATACTCCATGCAACTGGAGGCCAAACCAAGCAGGAGTACTAAACGTTAAGCTAACACCGATCAGAAGAAAGAAAGGTCACTACATATTGGGAAAGGGAACAATACAAAAGAAAATTACTTGTACATACATATGCATTGAATGTTGGTATGCCCGACTTTATAATACAAAAGTTTTTATACATAAACAGATAGACAGACACCAATATGATCAGAATGGGGAACTGTAATACTCCCTGTCACAAATAGACAGGTCAATCAGACAAAATTTCAACAAAGAAATACAGCTGAACCATACCAGTGAATAAATGACCACACAGATACCTACAGAGTATTTCAAGCAACACAAGCAGAATACACATTCTTGTTGGTTACCCAGAGAACCTCCAAAATAGACCATCTCTCGGGCCATAAAACATATCTCAATAAACACGAAAAAATTCAAACAACCTCCTGCATCCCTTCACTTCATAATGGAATAAAGCTAGAAACCAACAGCAAAAGAAACCACAGAAACTATATAAACGCATGAAGATTAAATAATATTTTCTTGAATAATGAATGGATCACAGAAGAAATCATGGAACAAATTTAAAAGTTCCTAGAATCAAATGACAATGATTTGTCAGTACAACATACTGTGGGACACAATGAAAGCATTCTCTAAGAAGGAAATTTATAACTGGATGTATGATAGGAAAATAGAGCATTATCTAATAACCTAATTATGCACCTCGAGGTTCTGAAAATGCAAAAACAATCTAAACCCAAAATTTGTAGAGAAAAAAAAAAAACTATGTAGATTGGAGCAGAAATCAATGAAATTGAGACTAACGAAAAAATGTAAAATACCAATGAATCATAGCATTGGTGTTTTGAAAGAATAAATGAGATCAAAAACCCTTAGTCAAATTTAGCAGAAGAAAAAGACCCCTATCAATTCAATTAGAAATCAAAAAGGCAAAATCACAACAAACAGTGCTAAGACTCACAGGATTATAAGAAATTATTTTGCAAACTTACATTCAAATAAATTGGAGAACCTAGAAGAAATGTATAAATTCCTAGACACATGCCTTACCAAAATTGAACCAAGAAGACTTTAAAAACTTGAATAGACCAATAAAATGCAGTAATTGAGGCAGTAACAAAAATTGTACCAACTAAGAAAACCCAGGAACCAATGGATTGACTGCTGAACTTTACCAGAACTTCAGAAAAGAGTTACTGTCAATATTTCTCAAATTCTGCCATGAGATTAAAAGGGATGGAACACTGTCAAAGCCTCTGCTTAAACACTAGGGAAAGAGAATCTAAAAAATAATTAACTCTGCTTTTCATCCTACTCTATTCTTTATAATACACAAGGCAGAAAGAATAAAGGCAAGATATACAAGTAACCCTTGGAGAGAGCTTATTTGGTCCAATTACCTCAGCTTACAATAAATAGAACCAAAGCCCAGAGAGGTTCAGTAATTTGCCCAATATTAATGAGATGGGAAGCAGCAAAAAATGGCACAAGAATCTGAGTCTATAATCTCTCAGTCTAGCTGCTATCAATACACTACAACTTGGTCAATGAGATACACATTTCATAAATATTTCTAAGAGAAGTCCTTTAAAATATTGTTTTATAAATATTAAATAATTCATTGCTGAATCTTACCAAGATGAACTCCTGAAAGGTATCCACTGTGGTCAGTGTGTAAAATTAAATGACCATTGCCATAGAAGGCAGAAAGTTTTTGACAATGAGGCCACACCAGGAGTCACTATTTTTACCTTGCCCCACCTCCCAGACACTAGGAATAATAAAATGTCTCCCAGTGGTCTTGATGGGTACAAAGCAATCTTTGGGGAAATCTGGCTGCCTCTGTACTGGCACTGGAATTGGGGCTTGTGGCTCCTTGTGGTTCCTCTTGTTTTTGATCTGTGATTAACACCCCTCCCAACCCATGCCATATGTAATGCAATGTTATAGGCCAGCTTTGTGTTGTAGCAGAAAAGAAAGTAATAAATGATAGGGTCTCATGTTGTTTCCTTACCACTGTTTCCTCAAGGTTTATTCAACTACATTTAAAAATATTTTTAAACATTCTCTTAATTCAATTATTAAACTGAAAGGCTGCTTTGGTATAGATGCAAGTCAAATATTCTTTCAAAATAATTTACTTAACAGTTGACAATCAGAATAGAGAACCTGTACCTAAGGGAACATAAAAAGAATTTAACATATGCAATGTACATGTCCCCACAGTGAATGCAATCATTGTGCACAAGGACAGAAAACTTCAAAACACTTTCTGGCACCAAGTAACGAACTAATCCAAATGACGAAAGTTTCAAATAAAAAGAAAGATAAACCTTCATTCAACTGAAAAAAACGCATTTAAGGGAAACAGATCAGGGTCTAATTTACATCAAGTGAGATCTAATAAACATTAATTCTCTTTTTCTTTCAATGCTGTTTTAAGCATACAATGCACTGCTATATGAACATCCTTCCCTATCTTTGCCCATCACCAAAACCATTCCTAATTACCCAAAGCAATGTAGTACACAGTCTTGGCTGTGCAACTACATTCTGAATATCACATCCTTGCTTCTAAAGCCTTCTTCCTCCTAAAAGGCAGATACTGTCACACAATACTGCCTCTATTGATTTTGCTTCCTACTTCTCAAACCATATACAAGGTGCATGAAACAGAAGCCAAATTCTTTCAGTGAACTTTGAAGTAATGATTATCTTTTACTCCTAAAGAAATCAGTTCAATATTTAGTTCAATATTTTGACCCCCCCTCAAGAAAGAATATATTGATTGACAAATAATAATTAATGAGGCCATTTTATCATACTTTAGGTAAAACAACATTAACTATCCTAAAGAGAACTACAGGAATGTAATCATTCAAAAGTAACTGTTTTAAATCAATTAACATTATTAGAGTAAACATTAGACAAATATATTCTCATTGACTAAATATTCACACTGTATCAGAGTTCTCACCTATGGTAGTTCTTGAAATAATTGACACTTTGTTTTCTAATAGATTCTTGTAAAACTTCAGACTTACTACCACAAAATTCTTCTCCAACTTGCATTAACCTAGTTGGATAGAAAAATTTATGTAAATTTCAGCAATACCCTTTCAGAGAAAAAAAGCCCAGGCTCTCCTTCAAAGACAACAAAACATAAAAATTTAGGTATCTGAAAAAGTTCTAAAGTTCAAAAATTCACAATGCTTTATAAACATCCAAAGAGTAGAAATATTTAAACACATGCACATATAAACCCAGCAGCAATTAGTTATGAATGTATAATTATCTTCATTTCCATGAAGAAATTCTACATAATAACTCATTAATTCATGATTTCTTTGATTATCATGGTTGAATGATTCAAACTAAAGAATAAGACAAGATTCACACACTACCTGCTGATTATATCCAAAACAAAGATGAAATCATCATATTTGAATATAGACAGATCAGTTCCAAGCAAGTAGGTTTTTACTTTTAGCTGAACATCCTAAGAGACAAAAAAGAAAAAAGAAGAAAAGATTTCAAATACCCAAAACATAGAAAACAAGTTCTCAGCACCATTTATTCTAAGTTATAGAATAAAATGATACAGGAATACATTTTTAATTTGATGAACAATATCTATTTTGTCTAACAGCCAACATCCTTAGGGCAAAATAATAATAGAGACCATCAAAAAGGTTCTAAAAAGATACACATAAACACACAAAGAATTATATCCTCATCATAGATATGAGGACAAAAAACAATTTGGTTGCATGCATCTTTATGCAACTTTGGTTGGTCAGACACCCCAAGATAATTAAAAACTAAGTAACTATGTGAAGTAACTAAGTACAAGACAATGTATAAAAACTGGTAACTTTCATGTAATGTCAAGTACTTATAATGAAGATATTTCACTTAAAACAGAGATTCAAACATAGTAGGAATGATCTTAAGAAAAACCAAACATTTAAGAAAACACTAACAACTCCAATGTGATACAAAAAGAAACGTGAAAAGAAACTTCAATCTACTAGAAGTAATGGGATGTAATAAATGGTATTGGAAAAACTGGCTTTCCATATACCGAAAACTAAAATTAGACCCAAGCCTATCACCATACACTAAACTAAAGTCAAAATGGATCAAAGATCTAAATATTAAAACAAAAACACTAAATCTGCTGGAAAACAAAGTAGGTAGAAATCCTGAAAACAGGAGTAGGTGGAGAATTCATGAACAAAAGTCAAACTGCACGGGAAACACTTCCCAGAATCAACAATTGGGATCTTGTCTTGTTAAAAAGTTTTTGCATGGCAAAAGAAATCTCCAACAGAGTGAAAAGAAAACCCACAAATTGGGAAAAAATTTTAGTCAACTGCCTTTCAGACAAAGGTCTTCTATCTAGAACATATAAAGAATTAAAAAACATCAGGCCCTCGAAATTCAAAGACCCAATCCAAAAATGGGCATCTGAGATGAAAACACACTTCTCAGCTGAACAAATACTAATGGCAAATAAATACATGAAAAAATGTTCAGGATCATTGGTCATTAGAGAAATGCAAATTAAAACAACTCTGAGATTTCATCTCACTCCAGAAAGAATGGCCAGGATCAAGAAAACCACCAACGATAAATGCTGGAGAGGCTGTGGGGAAAAAGGAACCCTTCTCCACTGTTGGTGGGAGTGCAGACTGGTGCAACCA
>RJWT010008155.1:0-26670 GCA_004365215.1 Cuniculus paca
AGACTTCTCAACACAAACCATCAAGTCTAGAAGAGGCTGGAGTGAAGTATTACAAGTCCTGAAAGAAAACAACTTCCAACCCAGACTGATGCACCCTGCAAAACTATCTTTCAAAATTAATGGAGAAACAAGATACTTCCATGACAAAGAACAATGGAAGAAATTCATGACCACCAAACCAACCCTACAAAGAATACTGAAGGACATTCCAGAGAGAGATAAAAATGACCACAGTTCCAGGAACAGTGGCAGAGGGGATCACTGAGCAGGGTAGACAGTTGAATGGAGGGGGAAAGTAGGCAACCAGTGGCAGGAAAATAGGAAGGCAGAGAGGAGCCAGTACATGCTGGCCATAACCATTAATGTAGATGGCCCCAATAGACCAATAAAAAGAAAAACAGGCAGAGTGGATCAGGAGACAGGATCCATCAATATACTTTATACAAGAAACACATTTAACTAGAAAGGAAATTCATAGACTAAAACTCAAAGGAGAGAAAACAATGCTCTATGTGACAGGGAACCAGAAAAAAGTAGGGGTAGTGTCTTGGTTACTTTTCTCTTGTCATTGAGACAAAATACCTAATGCCGAAAACGAAGGGAGGAAAGGTTTATTTCTTACATTTTGGAGGTTTCGGTCCATACCCAGCTGGCTCCAAGGAAGGGTGGCTGAGGAAGCAGCCATTCATGGTGGCCTGCAAGCAGCAAGAGAGAACACGGCAAAAGAGAGAAAAGCATGCCTCCTTCCTGACCTTACACTGTATGCCGGCTCCATCCCTGGGTGGGTGCAGCATTCACACCTCTAATCCCAGCACTAGACAATGAATCAATTACAAATGCTAGATTCAGCCACCTCCAAGACTGCATGAGGCTTGGGAGACAACCTAGACACAAACCATAACAGATAGGTTGCCCATCAACTGCAGAATGGATAAGAAAGATACAGCATTTTTATACAATGGAAAGCTACTCAGCTATAAAGAAAGATAACCTTGAGGCTCTTGTAGGTAAATGGATACAACATGAGATCATGCTTATGGTTGAAATGGTTCAGAGTCACGTGAGTGAACATCGTGTTGTCTCCCTAGTATAAAAAACTAAAGGAGTTTGTGGAATCTAAAATGCACAATAAATGTTGTGAAAGTGAAAGGGGAGGATATGTCTAAAAAGGGGCAGCAGTGGCCATTGTTAATCTATTATTGTGTGTTGAAACCCTGTATTGTTTTCATTGTTCTGTTTAGTTTGGTTTTATTCTGTTTTGTTTTGTTTGATTTTATTATACTTGATGGCATGAGCAGCTATTTTAAAGATAACAAAATATATTATGGTAGCTGTCTTGGTTACTTTTTTCTTGTTGCCGAGACAAAATATCTGATGCCCAAAGTGAAGCAAGGAAAGGTTTATTTCTTACAGTTTTTGGAGATTATAGTCCATACTCAGCTGGCTCCAAGGTGGGGTGGTATGGCTGAGGGGCAGCCATTCATCATAGCCAGCAAGCAACAAGAGCAAACAGGGCAAAAAGGGAGAAAAAAACACAAGCTCTTCCCTCCCTTATACTCTATGCCGGCTCTGCTCTGAGCAGGTGCTGCACTCACACTGCCAATACCAGCACTAGACAATGAACCAATCACAAACACTAGATTCAGCCACTCCATGACTGTATGAGGCTTGGGGTTCCACCTAGCACAAACAATAACCGCAGCCATTATAGATTTCCTATTACCTTGTTTTGAAGCCCCATATTGCTTTCATTGTTCTGTTTTGTTTGATTTTATTCTATTTTGTTTTGTTTTATTGTATTATATCTGATGGTATAGGCAGCTATTTTGAAGATAACCAGAGGCATTATGGTAGCCATTATTGATTTCCTTTTATCTTGTTTTGAAGTCCTGTACCACATTCGTTGTTTTGTTTTGACCGACTCTGTTCTGTTTTATTTCATTTGGTTTTATTCTCTTCAAAATAAAAAAAAATAGTCAACTTGAAAGTATGAGATGATTGCCTTCCCAAGGGAAAGTAGGTTGCTGTTTTTCAACGTAACAGGGAGAGAAGAGGGCTCTGTGCCCATATACAACACCTCTGAGAGCACAGTACTAGAGACTTGATCTAATTCATGTCCCCTGGAACCTGATCAATCAGATTCGTGAATCACTCTCTGGGGCAGGCAGCAAGAGAAAGAGCATAGAGAGGTATAACTCCTCTCATCTCCAGAAGCAAAAGCCAGCATCACAAAACACCCAGAGACTTGCGATATTTGTTACTGGGGTACACATTATCTTCTCCACAAAATTATAAACTAACAAAAGATCTGTTGTCAATTGTTTTACAATAGGCTCATACTATGCAAGTGAACAGTAGGTGAAATGCTGACAATGAACAGAAAAGTGAATGCTCTTCCTTGAGGTACGTTGGTGCTCATTGGAAATTACATGTTCCAAAACGTGGAAATCCTAACAAGTTTATTCCTTACCTGGTAAGGCAAAGGACCAGACAAGAGTGGATGGAATTGTGAAAAACAAGGTCAAAATGGGAGCTAGGGACCACGGTTTCTCAATAAACTGATTCACATTTACATAAGAAAAAAATTAAATGATAAAAGGACGATTGAGGACTAAGCTCACATAATTGAGGAAAAGCTCATATGGTAGCTTTGAGGTACTAGGCATTGTGCCAAGCAACATCATATATCTTTTCACATCTAACTCAACAACAGCCATGAAATGTTGGCACTGCTGTCTTCACTTTCACAGATGCAGAAATTCAGAGGCTTAGATCAAATAACTTTCACAGTCACCAGGGTAAAGTGGAATCTTCCTCAGGTCTGTGTGACACTGAAGTACATGCTGTAAGTAAGAACTAATAGGAAGGAGAAAGCCATTCTAAGGCGGTTGCCTCATCCAACAAGTCATTGGTATCAAGGGACACACAGATCTCCCATTAACACATCAGTCATTTGAGATGGAGTCACTGGGCAGCACAGGGTACCCACTGATGGTGTAGCTAGTCTACTTGACTCTGTGCTGACACAACTGGTAAGGTTCTTTTTCTTCTGTAACAAAGGCAGGAATGCACTTGCTACACTAGAATAAGTTCCAGATGGACCAGGAATTTAAAATGAAAATGAAACCATAAAAACTTTGGAAGGAAAATTGTAATTAAAAAAATTCTAGAAAGTCTTGTAAACCATGACACAAACCCTAAAGTTTACTATATTTAACTACATATCTAAAAACTAAATGTTTGTGGGAAAATGTTTTCTGCATCCCAACCAACAATAATAAAGATAATTTTTAGCTCCCCAGTAGGAAAAGATCAACAACTCAATGGATAAATGAACACATTCACAGAAATTTGAGAGAGATAGAAAGAACAGTGAATTTTAAATTCATATAAAAGGAAGCAAATTAAAACTTCACTGACATATGGTTAGCAAATGTCAAGAAGTTTGTTAATTCATTACTAAGGTATGGGAATAGGTCTTTTCAAATATTATCAGCAGGAATCTATATTGAAACTCTTATCATGGAGTGATTTGGCAATATGTATGAATCTCTAATTGGACACTCTACTTGACAGTGAAGTTTTAGTTCTAGATATTTCTTTTATGAATGTATGTACATGTGTACACAAAAATTTTGCAACATGTTTCTCAGTGTAGCTATTGTGTATGTGTGCAGAGAGGAACTAGGAAAAAATTTAAATATTCATTGATAAAGACCCACTAAGCCATTATAATATATCTTAGTAAAAATATTCTTCAAAAATAAATGAGGCAGAGACATACTGATATGACCTAATTTCCAAGACATAAAGGAAAAAAGCAAGATGATCAACAATTTGTATAGTACATTACCATTTTAGAAGAAAAAAAGGACACACGAACTATTAGTATGTATAGACAGCTGGTTATAGTCCTTGCTGGAGGAGACAAAGATAGCTTAAAAAATTTTCCTTGTCACTCTGTTTGCATTTCTACTGTTTGAATTTTAAACTGTACATGCACTTATTCCATATTCAAAGAAAAAAAAAGGAGTAGTGTAAGAGAAGACAGAGAGTGAAAAATGATGCATAAGAAGGGTAGGATTGCAGAAGTGCTGCCTAGACAGATTTTAACTCCACTCCCATTCCTTCTGAGGCCAGCTTCAAGGTTCCTTGCAGTTAGTGCCATAAAGTGAAGCAATCAAGTAAAAGATAATTTTGAGAGCTGTTTTACATCTGTGCTTTTGTACAGATGTACAGAAATTGGAAAATGAACAATTAATCATAAACTCCAAGGGCGAAACTGGTAACCCCAGATGAAGTCACAAATCATACAGAGTACTGGTGTCATATTTTTTCCTCACCTAAGGATAAAACAGTTTTCATAATGGTTAACTGCACTATCATTACTACTTTTAAATTTTACCCACTGAGTTTTTATCACGGTGGCCATATTTTCTGAAGGAAAAATCAGATTTCTTGGTCTGGCCATGAAAAACTCACTGCTTTTCCAAGCAGAGAGAACTGTGCTGGGCATGGAGTCTTCAGTGCCATGGGGCAGGCACAGACATTCTTCTCTGCAGATGCTGAGACTTCGAGAGGCAAAGCTGAGCTTCTCCAGCAAGTGGATTTTGACAGACACTGGCTGGAACTCACCCAAACACTAGAGGGAGCACTATTGTGTGAGAGACTAATTTAAAAAATAACTCACAACCTTATAGATAAATTTGATACTGTTGAGAAGGTTAAAGGGACAGGGTATAAAGGATTTCACTTCATGAAGAGAAGTTAGATGACTAAATGGTGAAAACAGTTTGACGAGGGAGTGAGATCATTGTGTGAAAGCAAGAAAAACTTGGCGACAACTACTTGGCCCTGACCTTTTCACTTGTATATAACTTCACTAATTGTTTTATATTTTAAAACACGTAATTTAAATGTAGGAATGCCCATAATATTTCATTAAAAATTGAATCACGTAAAGCTGAGAAATAAATAATTGTTTTTGTAACCAACTCATTTTTATTTAAAAACCCACATACTATCCATGGCTTGTTTTTGTATAAAATTTGTCAAGAAGCAAAACCTATTAAGAATATGATGCTGGGTTAGAGTGTACATTCCCTTGGGATGAACATGAGGACAGCTACAGGGAAAACTGGCTGCAGACGCTTGAATTCAGGGACCTTTCCTCAAGAGTAGGGAGTTTCCGGATCACTGCTGACTTCTGTGTAGACACTTTCTCCTCTCTTAATGCTAGTCTGGCTCATCCTAGTAGGTTTCTAGCACACAAGACTATTTGATCCTCTGCTGCCAAAACATCTGCATGGGAAACTCATCGCCAAAAAGGGTTTCTAGAAATCAGAATTTCAAGGACAAGTAAATGTTCCAAAAAGAATATGGAAAATGGGCATAAGGCTGTTTTTATCTTGCTAAACTTGTACGCTAGCAAACAGGCAAACAAAATGCCCAACACTATTAACTACACTTTCATTTTATACTACTAGAAAAAGGGAAGAAAATGCCATTCTATTTTAAAAATAATATATATGGTCTCATTTATATAAAATTATCTATGTGCCTATACAGAAAATATTTTTAAGTTACCTTAAGAAAGACTAAAAGAGTATTCCTTTTTACACTAAATGGGCAGTTTTTAAAAAAGCACTCCTTTGTTCTTATTTTCCTCATTTTATCATGCCCCGCTAGAATCTTCTTCCTGTACCAGCGTGGACCTCTGTAGTGTGGTTGGGTACCAATCTGCAACAGACATCCTTTCCTTTCATCAATCCATTTCTTCTCTAGTGGCCCCTGAATGTCATGCCCTAATAGGGCCATGTCCACCATTAGAATGGCTGTAGGATGAATGCTGCCAAGTGTTTATAAAAGAATCACAGTATATATTTGTTGTAAAAGCCAAGTTAGTCACTTCAAGGTTCCTAGCAACAAGTTTCCTGTGATCAAGTACTGACATGGGCGAGAAGCCCCTTTCCAGCCGTGCTGGACTAGCCACACATCTACTACCCACAGGAGCATTTTCCTGGGCTGAGGTGAGGGCTACGTGCAGGATGCAGAGGAGGTTCCAACTCGCTGTCCTGCACACACTTTTTAAAAAGTAGTTTTAATATGGGATACATATTAAAACACTACAAGAGGAGCATCAAAATGGTAATCTAGGAGCAGGAATGCCAGGGGCTTTGCTATAAGGCATGGAAGCTTTGAAAAGGACTGCACTGTGCCATGGGAGGACAGACAGGCACTGAGCCTTACCAAAATCACCAAAGGACAACTAAAAAGGCACAGGGACCACAGGAGACATACTGGGAGCACTTGTCCTCTTGCAGAGGCTTTCTTTGTATCTATTCAGTTTGAGCATGTCTTAGGGGAGCAAAGAAAGAAAGGTCACCCCTTAGGACTGGTGATGCAATGTGGCTGGGGCAACCAGGAGTAGAACTTCTCGGCTGGCTCTTTGAGCCCATCTTTGTTCATAGAGGGAAATAGTCTCGAGGCGAAAACTTCAGGAGAAATGGATCAGAATGGAACTGAGAACCAGCATTGGGGGCAACAGAGTAAAACACCCCACCGGATGAAAAGAATTCCCTTTGGAAAGCTCCTGGTCCACTTCCACACACTTAGAGACTCACATGCTAGAAACTGTCAGGGCTTCAAGAGAAATCATGCTAAACAGAAACATACAATGTGTGCAAACAGGAAAATGCAGCCCCAATTTTTAAAAACAGAAAGAAGCGAGCCATGGAAACATCACATCAGCAAAGCTGATATTTACTAATTGCTGGGCCAGATTACACGTAACAGAGAAAGAGGTGATAACTCCTAATTAGCCACCAGCATGGGATTGAATAATAAGACATATAAAGTTAGTCCTATTTTCTCACTTTTCATTGTTTCTCCTTTTAATATGAAAGTGGCAGATGGAATATTTTACATACTTAAGTTTGCAAGAAAGGGAAGTTTTGAAATTTTCTGTAGGGTTCATTTTCAGAAATTTTAATCTAATTATATTTGAGAGAAGTTGTGAATTTCATGATTTCAAAGTTGCTTTGAAATTAAAACTCATTCAGGATTCATTCCTTTATTCATACCTTTCCTCTCGGAGTTGATTACAAGCTCTGGGTTTAAGCAAATGCAGATGTCAGATGAGGAATGCATTTGCTTCTACATCTTAATCTAGCCTGGTCAGGGCTCCCTTGAAATGTGGAATCGATTGAAGGCAGTCAAAGGGTAGTTGTCACTATGTCCTCATCTGCTTAGAGTCTCTCATCTGGTCCTTTCACTGTCTTTTCCTGGATGGCCCATTCCATTTTCTTCTCTGGCATTCTCTCTTACAGCAGTCAGACAGCTTGATCCTTCTGCTCTTTCTCTTTCTCAGCTAAATTTCTGCTTTACTTTGAGTACTGGGAGAGTTCAGCAGCTCTCTCTTTTTCTTCTGGGGCCACAGATGGCTCTGTGTGGCTCCCTTACAACTCTGTGTGGCCTCTTTGGTTGCTCTATTCAAGGGATCCCTCACAGCCATCTCTATTGCACTGCCTACACAATTCCCACCTCATTCCACAGGGCCCAGGCCCTGTCTGCAAGCCAGCTCTCTCCCTGAGCCCTAGCAAAGCAGTGGGTCTCCAGATCTTTCAACTCTTAGATCTCTAAAAGTAAAGAGAGTTAAGTCATTTCTATTTCCTCTCTATTGACCTGTGGCTGTCATGACATGACCTACTCCCTGCTTCTAACATTTAATGTTAATATTTATTTACCACTTTCTCTGTTCTTCTTTCCACTCAGACTATCTTTATCTTGCACGGAAGAGAGGGAAAGGATTGGAACTAACTCTGACTGATCTTGAGACATTTCAAATTTTTGCCCTACCTCTTGACTTTTTAATTTTTAAGGTTAAGAGTGTCACAGTTTTATTTTTTTCTTTCTGATTCTAACCTTCCCCCATCCCACAAAGATATTGGGAAATCTCAGGTTGACTGGCTAAAGACAAGGTTGTCACCAACAAAAGACTGTTAGTTTAACCCTAGCCATAATATCCCACTTAGAAAATAACTCAGAGAAAATTTGGACATTACAGAGGGGAAAGACACATTTCCTACTCAGATATGAGATAAGCCACATTGGTAAACTCAAGAAATAATATGAATATCAAACAACTTCATTCCAACAAGGCAAAGTCTTATCAGAGAGACTATGGAGCCAGAGAATTCACAGTTGACTGAACAACCTAGTCAAACCTTATTGAATCATAGATCAGTTTCTTCCTGGAAGGAGATCTTTAATGCTTCTGGGTAACACAGTTTTGTACTATACTGCATTATTTTTAACAACTTTATTAATTATTTTGCTGTGAACAGAAGAGGCGATTATTGCATTCATAGATAGCCCATGGCTAGGAAGGATAGGTTGCAACAATGGCCTGAGACAAACTAATGAAACTCAACTGGATAAAAATTATGTACTGCAATTAGATTACTACATTAGTATCATAACTATACAACAGGGTTTTCCAGGTAAATAATGAATAAGCACAAATTTGTATTCTAGAAGACTTAACCATAATAGTTACATGATATGTACCAAGAATGAGACAGCACAGTTGGGAAATCTAGTGCATTTTGGGTTGTACAATTGAAGATCAATGTTGATAAGGAGTACTTACCCATTTTAGATTGTCCTAGGAAACTGTTCCTTCAATCTAACTTCCATGCTTCCATTTCAATTCTACTTCAAAAACAGTCTATAGCTTTTCATTGCCTCTAGAACAGCCCCAAGCCTTATTTTATGGTACCAGGCTCTTGCAATCTACTTCAACTATCCAGCCTCATTTACCATTGTCTTTATTTTTCTGTCTGCTGTTCCATTGCGAACCACATGCAGCTCCCTGATAGGCCATGCTTTTTTGTGCCTTTGATTCTTTGTCATGTTGTTCTTGCCCTCTTTCACCCCTCTGATCTACGGTATTGGGAAGTGTAGATGGAAAGGAATGTTGGCAGCTGGGCAGAATTTTAGGGTGATAGGTTGTGAAAACAAGATGCTAGATGGTGGGTGTTAGTGGGAGACACATCAAAGCTATGGAAGGAGTCAGGAATCTCAAACAAGGGAGGTAAGTGTAATGGTGGAAACCATCTACTTGAGACATTTGCCACCTTTGTTTTTGTTGTGGTGCTGGTGCTGGGAATTGAACCCAGGGCTGCACTTACACTAGGCAAGTGCACCACCACTGACCTCACTAGCCCTTTGTGGTTTTAACAATCACCAGAAACTCTTTTAATCTATCTTTTCTACCTCCCCAGACTCCAAAATAGTGCTAACCACTTTCTTCCTGTACCAACTCTGTATCCTGAATATTTTTCTTTTAGCTTTCATAAAGCCCAGATTTTCAGTTACTTTTTCATATTTCAGATTCTCTACTGGAATGAGAATCTACTGGAATGAGTTGCTTGATGATCAGGATGACTTAGTTGCCCGTACAAGCCCAGGATCTAGACCAGGGTTCTGTATTTGTATTAGCAATATTGTGTCGGTTTGCACCATACACATTACTCATGTATTAACAACAGCATATCTAACTTGCCAAATATGGCTTGAAAAATCATACTTCTCAAAGTATCAAGCTAATATTAGTATATAGGAATCAAGGCATGCTGATCTAGCTCATTATGAGAGAATTATCTTTAAAACAATACATTATTCAGTAGAAAATGCTTTTCCCACAAGTTCTTAGTTAGTTTTATCGACTCCAGAGCAAGGCATTGGTATCACACAGCCCTGATGCATGCTTTCCTGTTTTCTTCGGGCAGGTTTAGGCAGTATGTCTCCTTTTGAGGAGGAAGTAAAGTGCCTGAAATTAAAGTAAAATCCTTCGCCTGTTTTTCAAGTCTTGAATATGTGAGTGGGCTGAATCTCTACCATAGAAACCTGCTATTTTCTTGTGGTTTTTTTTTGTTGTTGTTGTTGTTATTACTTTTACATTTGTCTTCATCAGATTTTTAAAAATATGTTAAGTCTGGTGCAGTAAACTTTGTTTTTTGTGTTTGCACTACTGGGGATCAATGCCATAACTCTGCATTCAAAATACATACTCCACCACTAGCCGCACCTCCCCCTTGGAGGGGTTATAAAAAGACAACCCTTGTTAGGTGAGGAGAGAGTCACAGAGCAGCACTCTTGTCAAATTTTCTTGCATGCTTTTCAGTGCATGGAGTCTGAGCTACAACATCAGAATGTTCTTTTTACTTTAATCTTAATCAGTTTTAGTCATTTATTTGCTCTGTAAGTATTTATTAAGCACTCAGTATGTGCTGGATACTGTTCAAGGTGCTGGAGATTCATCAAATAACAAAGCTGACAGCACCTTGCCTTCAGGATCTTATGTTCTAGTGGGGAAAACAGTAAAACAAACAAATAAATGTACAATATTATACCAAGGAGTGATAAGTGCTACAAAGAAAAGCAAACAACTGATAGAAAAGAACAGCAATGACTATTTTAAATAGTATGTCCAAGACCTCTAGAAAGAGATTGTATTTGAACAGAAAGCTAAGGTGAAGAAAGGAGTAATGCTAATTGCTGAGCAAAAAGTGTTCCAGGAAGAGAAAACAGTATGTGCAAAGGCCCCAAGGCAGAAGTATGCTTGGAGTGTTTGAGGAATAATGAGACAGCTGTCATATGGTGAATGGGGGAACAATGATCAGAATTGAGGTTAGACAGTTGCCAGATGTCACATCTTGTTGAGTTAGAACAGATTTCTCATTTATTTTCATAGTGATGGGAAGTCATTAGAAGTTTGAGTGGCAGTGGATGTGACCAGATTTGTATTTAAAAGGGTCGCTCTGGCTACTGAGGGAGAGGGAGCAGTGTAAACCCCGATGACAAAGGGTTTACGCCCTAAAAACTAGTAGATGACGAAGAAGATGATACAACTGATGGGTCCTGTGGTTACCAGCTCTTTCTCTGCTGCTTGTAGTAGAAAAAGCCTCTAGGACAGTGGGTCCGCCTGCTTGCATTTTTGCTCTCGGGGAGGGTTGGTCTGTGAGCCAATAGTGGCCATCCACCAGTGAGAAAAGCAGACCCATCTGTCTTCTTAGCTTTTGTATTCCAGCCTGAGACTTCCTCCAGGGGTGGTACTACTGATATATTTGAGTTGATGGAAGCAAATGCTTTTCTGTTAAAACAGTTTACCATTTATGAGAATCTCATTTCCTTATATTTTCCTTTGAAGGAACTCAATTTATTGACCAAAATTCAAGATGAGAGTGCCAGATCTGGCAATTCACTGCTCGCGAAAAAAGATGGGCAGAGAGGTCATGTCTGTGGCTCTGGGGGCCCTGTGCTGTACCTGACCTTTCACACACACTGACTCGATATCTAAACAACAGCCACATATAGTAAGGGGAGGTGCCCTTCCACCAGTCCATTCAGTGCTTGGTTGTGTTTTCCTCAAACCACTCACATTAGTACTATTTGCAGTGTAACCTACAGTGGTGAAGTGGCCAGTTCTTCTTCCTGTAATGTCCAAATAAGCTGTTATCAGAATTATTTTTAAAGATAGCGATCAGCCCTAGACAATATACAGAAAAACAAAACAAAGCTACTTAAAGGTACTAAAGAGCAATTCAAAGAAACTGCATCCTGGAGTATCAGAAAAGCCCATCACTCTAAGCCTTGATGCCTCTGCATTTCTTAGCTGAGTATGGCAAAGATGCACATCCCTAACTGCTCTTTTAACCACGGCCATTACTGAGAGTTGAATTCACGGCAAGAAACCTTTTAAGTCCCTGTCAGGGACAAACAGCAGGCTTGTTAACTGCTTGGTGGATTCCCCAATCTTGGTACTCCAGCCCTGTGATGCAGCACACCAGGCCCATCCATCAGGGCTGTGGGTGACCCACACGGGACTTAGGAACAAGGAAGATCAACGCCAGCAGGCAGATACTCAGAAGAAGTAAACTTCTTGTTTCTGACCCATGGAATAGTGACAGGTTAATTTATTGGCTTGTAAGTGGGGTAAAAGTCAAATCTCAGGCCCTAAAGAAGGGGTGTCAAAGTAACAGATGCTAATCCCTTTGTGTTTCTTTTTTTTTTTTTTAACTTTTGTGCTTCTGTGGGTCTTTATCATGCATGCGTTTCTACTGATTTTGTGGTTGTGGTTTGAGACAGGGTCTCACTGTGCAATTTTTTTTTCCAGCACCGGGGATTGCACTCATGACCTCGCTCTTGCCAGGCAGGTGCCTATACCACTGAGCTAAATCCCTAGCCCTCTCAGGAGGATCATTGCGAGTTTGAGACCAGCCTGGGCTACAAAGTGAGCTCAAGGCCAGACTGAAAGGCATAGTGAGACCCTGTCTCAAAAAAGACAAGGGCTGGGGATCTAGCTCAGCGGCCTAAGCACCTGCCTGGCGAGTGCAAGGTTGTGAGTTTGATACCCGGTGCCGCAAAAAAAGAAAAGAAAAGAAAAGAAAAGGTGTGGACATTTGAAAGATGGTGCCAGAGTGAGTCCCTATTTGCATGAATTCCAGTCTGATAAGGTTCTAACCTCAGCCTGCCATGTGACACAACTAAGACTCTCATATGTACCTTGCTTTTTTTCTGGCTTTGAAGATTTGGAAGACAGAGTTTGAGAAAGCCATGGTTCCTGAAAGGTAAGAGAGAAATCACAGCAATGAGAGAACCAGAGAGAAGAATCATGAATTGTGGGTATAAATTCATTTCATATTACTGGCTAAGTCCTGAACAATAGTGTATTTGCAAGGCAGATTACAAATGGCTCAGGCAAGACTAAAAATATAGAAATCAAATTTCAGCTACATTTTGATGAACTAACAGAGATTAGTAGTATAGTTAGCTATCTTGTTTATGTATATATACATATATGAATAAATAGAACAGTTTGTGCTTTCATTGTTTGATCATTTTTATATCTGTATCTTATAATCTGAATGACTACTTTAAAGATAACAATACACAATATATTAGCCAGTGTTAACCTCCAATTATTTTGTTTTGAAATTCTGTGTCATCATTTTTATTCTTTTTTTTGTTTTTAAAATTAAGAAAAAAATTTCAGCTACTGCCCATGATTCAGTCTATACTATGAATTCAACTAAGGTAATTGCCTTCTATAACAAAAACAACAACAAAAAGTCTTTGAAGAAATACAATAGCATTCATTCAAAGTCTCTACAATAAAACATTCACAATGTCCATATTATAATCTAAAATTATTCAACATGGGAGAATGTGACCCATTCTCAAGATAAAAACCAGCCAATAGAGAGTAACCATGAGATGTCCTAGATTTGAAACTGGAAGACAAAGATTTTAAAGTAGTAATCCTAAATCTGCTTAAAGATGGAAAAGAAAATATACTCCTAATCAATAAAAAGATTGGGATTGGGTATTTCAGGGAAAATAGAAGCTATATAAAAGAACTAGATGCAACTCCAGAATTAAATAATACAATGTATGGAAAACAAAAAAGATGGGCAATACTTCAGAATGAAAAGGCAGACACAACCCAATAAGCTTGCAGGTAGGTGGATATAAACTGCTCAATTTAAAGAAGAGGGAAAAATACACTTTTTAAAAATGAGAAGATCTTCAGGGTCTTAGGAGAGAAAAAATAAAAAATTTATAATTGAATGGGCAGAAAAATACATTTTTAATCAAAATGACTTAAGCCGGGTGTGATGGCTCATGCCTGCAATCCCAGCACTTGGGAGGCTGAGACGGGGGATCGTTGAGAGTTTGAGACCAGCCTGGGCTACAGAGTGAGCTCAAGGCCAGCCTGAACTGTATAGTGAGACCCTGTCTCAAAAAGACAGGAGCTGGGGGTTTAGCTCAGTGTCCCAAGTGCCTGCCTGGCAAGCACGAGGTCCTGAGTTCGACACCCGGTACCAAAAAAACCAAATCAAAATATAATGACTTAAATTAGCCAAATTTAATGAACACATTACTTCAAGGAGGATCATGAATCTCAGGAAAATTCAGGCAAGATAAATACAAGCAAAACTATCCCTACACATGGTAGTCAAACTGCTGAAAACTAAAGCATAGAGAAACAAACCTTCAAGACAGCCAGAAAACTATCACGCATTATTGATATGGTGATAATAAATCAAAACCATTTATTTTTTAGTAGGAACTATAGGGGCCAGAGGACAGAGGAATGATATATTTGAATCAGTGGAAAAAATTTAATCCAGAATTCTTTATCTGTTGAAAGTAGAGATGAAATAAAAACATTTTCCAGGTAAAAGAAAGCTAAGAAAACTTAACATTAGCAATTAGTATAAGCAATGCTGAAGGAACTTCTTCAGTTGGAAAGAAAATAATACTAGGTAAGAAATCATTTCTTAGGAAGATATGAAGAGCACTGGGAATGGTAAATATATACTGATAAATATAAAAGATTTTTCCTCTTAATTTCTTTAGCATATTTGACTTAAAACCAAAAATTATTACTTTCTCTTGAAAGTTTAATGCATGTAATCTAAAGAGTATCAGGTATCAGTGGACCTACATCTTTTCCAAGATTCTGCATTCTATACGTGATGTTAAAATACTAACTCTAAACAGACTGTAAAAGTTAACGATGTATATTGTATCCCCCAGGGCAACCATTTAAATATTAACTTGAATAGATAAAAAGAAAATAGATAAACTAAAATGGAATTTTAAAAAATATTCAAATGGTCCAAAAGAAAGCAGTAAATAAGAGCAAAGGAACTCTAAAAAAAAACAAACAACAACAACAACAGGAAATCTTCAGCTTCCAGTGTAGACACCTTCTGCACACTTTCTCACCTGATTACGTGGGAGACCACCATAAGACAATCTTATAATTTCTTATAATTTGTGTATCTCATGTTATATCTATTTCTGTAGTACAACCCTGACTAATACATAGGTAAAAACAGAAGAGAAAAGAAATGAATAAGCAAATAAGAGATGCAGAAGGGAGCAGACCCCAGAGAATAATTGAATGTGAGGGATGAAGCACTGACCACTGATTCTGGGGTTTCTGGGTGCCTGGTAGCCACTTCAGGGAGAACTGGCAGCTCCACTCTTTTCCTCTGGGCCTCTGAGACCCTTGTCATTTATGGCCCTTTACTGTTCTTGTGCAGCATTACTTGAGACAGTGTGAAGCCACTTTTGTTACGTGCAATTAAAAAAATCTTTATTAGGCCAAAGTTACTGATAAAATTTATATTTTATTTAGTATTTACCAACTTTGGAATTTAGTATTATGATTTTGATTTGGCTACATGTATATCAGTCATGAGATGCATGTTTTGCTGAAGCCTTATATTCTTTAATGTGGATATATTGCTACTTAAAAATAAAATTTATATTTGTCAATACATAAAATTCACTTTTTAACAATATGGAACAAATATGCAAACAAAAGCAAAAGGGTTTAATTTCTAAGTCTTTCTGAAGTTCATTAAACAATAGTATTCGCTTCTTCCTATGTCTGTGAATCACATTTGCTTTGAAAGAAACTTGTAAGAGACACATGTTTCTCAACAAGGCATAACAATAAAAATAGTGGCATGGGTATCGCAGTTTACAAATGAGAAAGGACACGACAGCTAGACCCAGAACTTGTGATAAAGTAATTGTGACTGTACGGCACATTTTAAGAACTTGGACGCTAATGTCAGAAAAACTGAATTTGGATCTCAGCTTTCCCACCTCTGCCTAAGAGATCTTGGAACAGTTACTCTGAACTTTGATTTTCTCATTTGCAAGTCAGAAATAAAAGCAGTATCTATTGCATACAGTCTCTGTAAGGATGAAATAAGACAATAGGTATAAAGCGGTTCACACTGTATCTGGTGTAAAATAAACCTGCCATAAGCGAAAGTTGTTATCTTTTGCGTTATTGACCACCGTCAGATAAATGAAGCTCAGTGCCATGATTTTAAGGATTGCACCCTAATAGTCCTTTGCTCGAAGGAGGGAAGGGAGGGAGAACAGCAGACCAGGAAAAGTTTTAAGAATACCTAAGCATGCTTGTGGTGCTTCAGTAAGAAAGGAAGCTCCTCCGGGCTCATACTCTGGATTCCAGAATGGCAGTTACCCTTGTCTTTGCATCCCTGAGCATGGTAGAGAGTGTTGCCTAACACATGCACCATGAGCGAATGAGTGGTAGGCATGATGAAGAGCGATTGTACAATGAATATAACAGTGAGGCTTTGAGGAGTCAGCTAGCAAGACCCTAGGAAACAGGGGTGGCCTCCAAGTGCTGGCTCCCACTCAGTACCAGTTCTGAACTTGAGAACTTCATTGAGTGAGCAGCACACAGGTGGCATTCTCAGCACGAAGTAGGTCCTCAGTAGTATCCATCCGGGGACTAAGTGCATGAATAAACAAGGCATCCTCTGAAAAACCTGTCCACTATAACATGAAAATATCAGTAATTCATGGAAAACACACTGGCAACATTTTCTCAGAGATGGATGGAAATTACATATCAATAACTTAATAAAATCACTGTACTTGTCTATGATGCTTCTTAAAGTGAGTCACAGTAAAGACCAACTGGGAAAACACAGCACAGCTTACCAAAGGCTTGGAAGAGCCAAGCTGTTGCCAAGGACAGGATGAACTTGAAGTAGTTAAACAAAAATGCATGCCCATCTAGTCAGCGAAGAAATATGCTGATGCAGCAACATCTAAGCTACGGCTTCAATTTTTTTATTAAATTTTTATTTCTGATCCAACCGCACCATCACACTGAATTCTCCATACATTTTCATAAAACAAATGTGTTATCCCCAAGAAATGAGATGAAATGTTAAAAAAAAATGCAAAATGAATTTTTCTAGACCATCATTCTCTGTGATTGATGTTCTTTGTCTTTTAAGAAATAGCAACACCCAAGTGAAGGGATTGAAAACAATTTAAAACACTGTAAAAATCATGAGAACTTTCTCTGGAATACCTGATCCAAAGCCATTTGCAGAGTGGTTCTCCTTTTGGTGTTCTAAAAGCAGCATGAGGTAGAAAAAAGGCAGCCTCAGGCTGGAAATGCAAATTCTTGGTATTATGAAAGCTCAGAAAGGTTGTTTGGTCCAAGAAAAGTCAAATTCTACCCAGGCTGTTTATGACAGGAAGCCAGTATGGAGTTGCTAAGGCACTTCTCCCAATATTGCAGGATAAGCCATTACCATGGCAACTCGACCTCCAACCACACAAAAGAAAAACCTCAAATTCTTCCTTCAGAATGACACAGATCTTGTACAGATCAAGGGAAGTGTTTAAGAAATACTTCTCTAACCCGATTTTCAATGGCTGAAAGATCCACAGGAAATGGGGGTCAAAGTAAAAGTAGACTGAGGATGAACCAAGTGTATGAATGGCTGAGTTACAAGTTTTTATGGTTTTAAATGACTTGAAATTGTATTATGACAAAGTAAATAAATTGACTAGAGAAGTCTAATGGATAGTAGTGTTTTCTTCCCCGAACACCAATGAAACAGAAATGTTTCTGGTTTACGCTGCTTTGAAGGACACTTGCAACCCACTCCAAATTGTCGCTAATATCTACCATTTTATCCAAAGGATATTCCTGGCACCCTCACAGCCAGTCACTTATATGCATATCATGTACCCATGTGTGTGTGAAGAGTGTCACATGTAAGTGAGGCCCACATTATTACAAATTAAGAAATAACAAATGCAAGTCTACAACTACTAAGTCAAGTGACTGCCAATTAGGAAACAGAGCAGAAATGCATGTGAATGTGTCACCAATTGGTGCAAATTTATCTTTTTGGAAAAGTAATTAAAACACACAATTGTAATCCCAGAACTCAGGAGGCTGAGCCAGGAGGATTGCTGTGAGTTTGAGGCCAGCCTGGGCTACAAAGTGAGTTCAAGCCCAGCCTGAACTGCATTAGTGGGACCCTGTCTCAAAAAGACAAAACAAAACAAAATAAAACAACCAAAAACAAAAATATGGGCAGTTTCTTGGAACCCGTATCTCATAATTTAAATAGTTTTCTCTGTAGGGTAAAGTCTCCTCGGATACATGGAATTTAAAATCTGGAGGCCTGACATGCAGTAAAGAAGCAGTGATAGATGCACACTCATGCATATAGCAGCACAATTCATAATAACTTAATGTTTGAAGTGGCCCAACAGATGAATGGGTAAAGAGAATGTGGCATTTAAACACAATGAAGTACTCCTCTGCCATAAAGAAAAATAATCTTCAGTAATTTGGAGGAAAATGGATACACCTTGAGACCATAAAGTTAAGTGAAATAAATCAAGCTTAAATATCTCATGGTTTCTCTTATATGAAAACCCCAAACTATAAATAAAGAGCCAAATAAAATATAGATAATAGGAAATAGGGAGATAGATCTTTCTCAAAGGAGAATGGCATCAAGAGATCGAGGGAGAAAGGAGGGAAGGAAGGAAGAGGGGATGAAAATGCAATTAAGATGTGGTAGCCAATGCTGTTTTGCTAATATCTTGAAATTCTGTATTGCTTACATTGTTCTGCTTTGTTTGTTTTGTTTTATTATGTTTTGTTTTGTTTCTACTGTTTTAGTTTGTTGTATTTTGTTTGATTTTACTTATCCCTGATGGTATGGGCAGGTACTGCAGATAACAAGAGCCATTATGGTAGCCTTATCAATTGCTTTATTTTTTGTTTTTTGTCTTTTTTTTTTTTCACTGTTTCAAAGTCATGTTCCATGTTCATTGCTTTGTTTTGATTGACTTTGTTTTGTTTTGTTTGGTTGTATTCTTTTCAAAAGAAAAAAAAAAGATGTGGTAGGTACACACATCAACTTCCCACAAGGAATGTAAACACTATGTACTACACATAGTTACTAATAAAGAAAATTATGTTAAAAAAGAAAAAAAGAAAAAGAAACCAGCTCATTATGGGAGAGATACCTCAGAAGTGCTTGGCACAGTTGTAATCTCCCTGTCTCTTAATAGCACATTTCTACAGGGAAATCTCTACAAAACCAGTGTTTCTATTAAATATTGATGTATTCTACAGATGTGAGTGAAGAAGCAAGAGTTAGAATGCTTTTATGATGAGTTTAAAAATCATTCTTAGGCCTACATTTTACATTGGCCTGTTTTACTGTGTCCTGCTGGTTTTCCATATCAGTGGGTTTCATGGCCACAAAGTAAACCAACTCTAGATAGAAAATATTCCCCCCAAACTGCATTTGTATTCAATGTATGCAGACTTTCTTCTTTCATGGTTGTCCAAACAATACAGAATAATAGCCTGTGTATATCACTTACACTGTAGTTGGTATTTAAAGTAATTAAGAGATGATCTGGCAGCTGTGTTCAACTTGCAGTCCATGGGCTGCTTGCCCTCTTTTTTAAATGTTATAATAAAAAAATCTAAAAAGGAATTTTGTTATTTCTATATATTATGTTATATAATTTATATATAGCCCAAGAAAATTCATGTAGACTCAATGTGGTCCAAGTCAAAAGACTGGCCACCAATGAAAGTATACAAGAGGACATGCCCAGGTTTTGTATAAATACTATTTCCATTTTATACCTCAGACTCAAGCATCACAGATTTTGGATCTGTGAGGGGTTCTGGAACCAGCTCCCACAGATCCTGTGGACCAACTGCACATAGTCTGAGTTCATTCACATCAAATGTTCATTTAACATAGTCATATTCAACAAATAGCAGAACAGAAAAAATTTATGCTCATGGTTTCCTCCATCTAAGGACTTTCTGGTATGAGCATGAGCCTGGAGAGTCTGCTGTTTCCTTGGTCAGACCCGGTCCCTTTTGACTTGCTGTGCGAGCGTCTCACTGGCTTTCAGGGATCCTAGAGTTACAGCTGTGGTCATGGCTTACAACACAACTGACTACTTCCCCGGAGGGTCAATGAAGAAACCACAGCTGGTCCTACACTGAAGCTTTCTAAAGAATTTTCAAGGGTAATGTAGATTACACCTGGTTTTCTTCTTGCATACTGACTTTGAAACATAAAGCTCATGTAAGATGCAGCTCTACTATTTTAAATTCTAGGACATCAGATAATCTTGACTTTCTGGAGCCCATCTTTCTAGATTCTTTAAAATGTCATTTTAACGACCTGAAATTTAAAAGAAATTTAAGAAGAAAATCCAGCTTATAAATATAATGGGTCCCAGAAGTTTAGTTGTAAACTGGATGTTTGGAACTCAGAATGCATTTTGATATTAAAACAATGCATTAAATGATCTAAATGATACATGAGTTTCCAGAATATCCAGGTAAATCTTTGTTCTAAAATGTTTACTTTAGAACAGCTAGAAGGAGAAAGGGGAAAAGCGTAGAGAACAGAAAGCATAAGCGCCATGATTAAGAGTGCTGGAGCCAGCTTGTCAGTGTGCAAATACCGTCACTCACCAGTTTTGGTCCTAACGAGTGAATGTTTCTGAGTTAGCTCCTCTGTAAAATGGGATAGTGGTCACTCCCCTCAGAGGTGTACATAAGGGTATAATTGGCCTACCTCATACACATTATACACAGCAAGGGCTCTATGTGAGTTCCGATGCTTGTTCTGGATGTGAAAACCGCTTGCACACCACCAAACACCAGCCATTCTTGAAGCAAAGAATTCAGTGATCATAAAAAAAAATGCTTATAACCACGGAAGTCCCTGAATTGCAATAGTAGTTTGTCTCTAATTCTTTTGGGGCTATACTCAGGGCAGGTATAACTGGGTCAAAAATGGTGTTTCCTTTTTTTAATTTTTTGAGAAATTGCCGTACTGATTTCCATAGGGGTTGTATGAGTTTACATTTCCATCAACAATGTAAGAGGATTTCTTTTCTCCCCCATCCTCATCCAGCCTTCTCCTCCTCCTCCTCTTTCTCCTCCTCCTCTTTTTCTTCTTCTTTTTGTATTCTTAATAATAGCTGTTCTGACTGTAGGAAGATGGAATCTCAAAGTTGGTTTGACTTGCATTTCCCTAATGGCTAAACACGTTAAACATTTTTCATGTATGTATTGGTCATTATGCTTCTTTTGAGAAGTGGCTTCTCAGTTCATTTGCCTATTTTTTGATTTGTTCTTTTGGTTCTTAGAGGCTAATATTTTTTTAGTTCTTTATATATTCCACTCCACAGGCTTGGACTTTCCTGCACTCAACTATTTCCCTTTTCATTTCTCCTCCATGTTGTGACCCAGCCAAGAGAGCCCTCACTGAAAGCAGAGCAGATGGGCTCTTGGATTTTGAATTTTTAGTCTCCAAAACTGTGTATGAAATATGCTTTTTTTCTTTATGTAAAACAGCCATCTTCAGGTATGTCATTATAGCAAAAGAAAACAGACTAATACAAATGGCTAAAGAAAATGGATCATGTACTAGTGAGAATATCAAGACTCCTCTGTGGGCTTCACACATTTTCAATTTTAAGGAAGTTGTCCTCAAATCAGGCATATGATTGGGAGGCACATTTCCTGACCTCTTTCAATTCATTTAAGAATGTATCTATGATTCATTCATTCACTCATCACTTAATAAATCTTTTGGGTATAAGATTATGTTGAATTCTGAGAATACAGAAATATTTAAGGCTTTTGCTTGTTTTTTTGTTTGAAGAAAAATTGTGCCCTCAGGGGGCTGACCAGGAGAGTAAACAGCTACTTTTGATTAAGGACAGCTTTATTTACCTTCAATTATTAAACCAAAATTTTGCGTATCAGCATAGCTGGGACCCAGAAGTTAAACTTGTATAGAGAGTTGTCCACCCTCCTTGTATACAACACAGTCTAGTTACCTGGAGACTCCTCAGAGAACACAGACTGGGGAAATGGTAGCTCTGAAAACACATTTCATTTTCCAGGGAGTACCCAGGTTTGCTCCTACCCAGAGTCAGTACACTGGTCAAGAGCACAAGGATGCTTATGACCTTAGGGCCTTCAGAATGAGCATTAAAACTAGACTTCATGAAAGCAGATGGAATCCTTATGTATTTGGAAATCCAGAATACTAACAAAGTACTAGCGATTAAGCCATGTTTCTAATTTTTCATTTCCTTCCATTTGGCAAAGCACCTGATAACCAGGTTACTTGGAATGATTTTAAAAAACACAAGGTGCGAGAGAGAACATTCAGTGGAGATATGGATGAATATAGCATTTGATTTTCTTTTTACTAGCCTATATCTAAGAAAAAACATGGAGACATAAGTTGACTTTTTTATGACATCATTCTAAAGCTAAAAATGCATTGAGGGAAGGTGTTGTTTTTGTCAGGGCTCCTGAACTGAGCCAAGCAAAGTTGTGTGTGATAATCAACAACACCTTCCAGTGTATCTGACTCCTACATTCCAAATATGTGATATGGTTGTGCTTTTGTGCCCTTTTTAAGTGATGCATGGCATGTGACTAAGAAGGCTCAATGATATGAGAGCAGAGGTGACAAATCATCATCGTGTAGAAGCTTGAAGGATCAGTGTGCCCTCTGCCATACTGTCTGTCTGCCACTGCAAAGAACAATGTGCCTAGAAGTGGTCGCTCTGTTACACTGGATTCTAGAGTGAGTGCAATGCAGAGCAGAAATGTACCGTAATTGAGAAGTAACCGTTATGCTCAAACCTGCTGAGATTTAGGGGTTCTTCTGCAGCGGAACCTGGACTATTTGATCAACAAAGTGTGAGACAGGCTGGCTGGTAAGACTCTCTGAAGAGGGTTCTTCCTCTATCACTATAAATTGCTCCAGTGTCTCATTGCAATTTCTCTTTTATGTACTTTCAATGCTCTTCACTCTCCTTTGAGAAAGAGAACATAAGGGAGCATTATTTACTGATCTCTTGTAATTGTTGTTGTTGTTGTATTTATTTTTGAAACAGCAGAGTCCAGTGAAGAAGGAAAAAGCTGCAAATGGACAATTAGAAGTTGAAGATTATTTGTCTATGGGAACTTCCATTAAGTCATTAATGTCTTGTGGTTTTCCATGCCTGTTGCATATGAAACTCAGATTAGGTGGCAAGTGGCACAGTAGCACCCTCAGTGAAGGGCACCTAGCCCTGAGATAGATTTTGTTTGGTCTACACGGGACTGATTCCTCTGCCACTTTTCATTAAACCATGACAAAACAAAAATCAACTTTTCAACATTAAGATCCAAGAACATCCACCTAAAAAATGCAGCTTGTTTGCTTGCTTACTTTCTTGTCCACGCATTCATTCAACAGATACTTTTTGCGTGCTTACTGTGTGCCTTTAGGCAGGGTTTACACTTACAAACAGATAAAAATCCTCATGAAGTTGACATTCTAGAGAATTCTCAGCTTTTCTTCAATAAAAATTGTGAGCTCTGGCATCTTGGGGTCCATATTTCAATAAAACAACGGTGGCTAAGAAGCTGAGATGCAGTTGCTTCCTGGGGAATGGGTATGTGGTCCCTGCCACAGGGAGGCCCACACAAGGCACCACTCATTTTACCTGCCTGGGCCCTCTAGGGATCTGAGTTTGTGATATATAGACTAATGGCCTGTCAGAGACCTTTGTTTCTAAGAACTATGATTCTAAAAGTACATGCAATATACAATTAAACCTGAGTTGTGCAAGTGTGTTGCTGAGCAGCATGATATATAGCTTCTGTCCTCTCTCCCTCTTAGCTTTACCATCTCTCACTTGACTGAAGTTTTCCAGAAAGAAAGAAATATACCCAGCACACTCCACATCTTCTTTGCTTCCTTCCTGTGTTGGTTTTTCTCTTTGTAGCTGCTTTCCCAGGGACCTTTCCGTTCTGGAGATGCAGATGAGCTTTTTAAATAACCAAAGATGCCTATATCTTAGGTGTTTAAATATCCAACTCCCTGTTGAAAATTTTAGTTGTGCCATTGGAGGGAAATTAACATAGTACTTTCATGAGATTCTGGATGTCCTCTGTGCGGCAATGTTATTTACTAACTCCATCATTTTTCTCTTTCCCAGTAATACAAGAAGACATGTGGGTACAAAATAATGGTTCTGTGTTTTAACTCCAATGGGAACTGACTTTATGAAAAATATGTGCGCTGGCAGGTAATAAAACATTATTTGCAAGGTCATTGTAAGTTATCTATCCTATAGTCATTCCTTTCTTTCTTTCCTTTCCTGCTCTCCCCCTCAGGTGGACAATAGGTGAGTCATCTTTTTGAGTCACTTCCTTTAAAGTAGCAAGATTAGTGGTGTTGAGATAGGGACGAAGGAAGACAGAAGAGAAAACTATTACCACATATATTAGTGGATAGACACACACTCACCATCTACACCCACACTGCACACACATATATCCCATTACTCAAATGAAAGACAATTACAAGGCTGTTTTTCTCAGTAAAATTTTTTCCATCTAAAGACTGAGACATAGCCAATTTTCCAACAGTACAAAAATTTATAACCAAGTTACAAATGTTGGAAAATAGCAAAACACAATGGAAACCCTGACAGTCTTAATTACACTGTCACCAGACAATGTTAAAATGTACATGTAAATGTACTCGATTAATCCTATGAATTAATCCTGTAGATGTCTAGAATTATATTTCTAACATCTGACACACCTTTTCTACCTCTGAACCAAATAACTGTGTTAGGTTCCAGATCAAAGATTCAGTCAAGATTTCAGAAATATCTTTCTGAAGATGAAAACATATAACACTAATGGGAATAATAGTAAAAAAAATTATCATTTCAATAACCAACGTGTATTGAAGCGTGCTGTGCTCTGGGCCTTATGCTGTTTCCTCTCTTCTCTCATGGAACCATCAAGACCACCACCCTATCATGTGGTCCTTCAGGTCACCCTGCTTTTTCTCATGTAGATTTGCTCTGCCTCTTCCTCACCCTGCTCTGCGCCCTTGGCACTCACCTCTACGGGCCTCATCTTCAAAGTTCCTATGCTTTCTGTCTCCTGTCCATTTCCCAGAAGAGGGTAAGAGTAATGTCTGGGTGCTACTTGTTCTCCTAGATCAGTCTCTTTGGGGCCGTAGGGTGACATCTCTCTCTCTGTCAGCCTCCCTCCTTGCAGGGGCCCTCTCTGGTCACCACTCTCTCCAGCTGCCTGCAGCCCCTGCCTCCATGCTTGTATATATGGGAGCTGCTTTGCTACTCCAGGATGCTCACTATCCTTCGTCAAATGCCTGTAAATCTCTCTACATTCTCGTCATTAGTCCCTTACTGTACCCTCTCAATTACTTTGAGTGTGTCATCTATTTCCTAAACCCTGGGTAACACAGTTTAATCATTTCCATTTTATGGGTTGAATTATACTGAGACTTTGATGTGTTATGGAAATTGCCCAAAATTACAAAGCCAGCAAATGTAGAGGCAAGATTTGAATTGAGCTCTTACCTCAGTGCAGGTCTTAGCCGATATGATGTGTGTGTGCGTGTGTGTGTGTGTGTGTGTGTGTGTGTGTTAACAGAGTCTCCATTTTGTTGGTTTTCTGCAGAGATGTCCAGAAAAAGACAAGGGCTTCCAGCCCAGCGAAAGATCTTGTTTTATTTTAACTCTGCTTGGCTGAGTGATACTGGATTTTCACAGCTACTTGGCATCTCTGTTCCTTGGTTTCGTCATCTATAAATTGGAGGAAATAAGACTTGTTCCACTTACAGATCAGGATTCTTGTAGAACACAAACGAGATAATGAATGTGAAAGAACCATACAGGAATGTGAATGATATGTATGTATAAGTAATTTTTTTTGCATTACATTATTTTTAACAGTATACAGAGGTAGATATTTGTATATACATGAGTGTGTGTGTGCACGCATGTGTTCATACATGCGTGGGATGTATATTTTATTCATTCTATAGGTTAAAATATCTTTGTTCTTCTATGATAAAACCTTATCAGAGTGTATACTATTATTTTCTCACAGTTTAAATTTGCATATGTTCTACACATTAAGTCCCTACATTCATATTTGAGTGCTTTAAAAAAAAATTTAAGCTGGGCATGGTGGCACACTCTTGTAATTTCAGCACTGAGGAGGCTGACGCAGGATCGTTGCAAGTTCGAGACGAGCCTGGGCTACAAAGTGAGCCCAAGGCCAGCCTGAAGTGCATAATGAGACCCTGTCTCAAAAAGACAAAAAAAGACAAAAAAAAAAAAAAGAAAGAAAAAGAACAAGAAAAGAAAATTTAATTCACCACTGACAATTTTCTGTGTAACAAGATAAAACAATAGCTTTAGAAAATATGGTAACAAAGACATAAAAATATATTCTGTCAAATGATTTTATTCCACATGAAGAGGCAATGGGAAACTTTTTTTTCTTACATTGGGTCCATTTAAGCTACAGTTGAGGCATAAATACATATTAATTGTGGTTGAAATAAAGATCAGATAAAAGCTTCTGTTAGTGATAATGAGAAGATGGATTCTACTCTTTTCCATTAGTAAGGAGTTAAGCAGATATTTGATAATATTCTGAGCACAGCTTCTCTGAATGAGAAGCAGTGCTGGAATCTATAAAGCTTGGGTGGAATTCCAAGCACCTCAGGAAGCAAAGAGCTCCCTGTTGTGGAGATGGTGGACAGGTAGGGTCCCAGAGAACTTTCAGGCACATCAATCGTCAAGAAGAGACAAAGTCAGAAACCATGTGTGTTGTAGTTCCTTTTCTTGTGACTGAGACAAAATACCCAACACCCAAAGTTAAAGGAGGGAAGGTTTATTTAGCTCACCATT
>RJWT010008156.1:0-26675 GCA_004365215.1 Cuniculus paca
TCCTGTGCAAGTCCATGTCAGAAGGCCGATGGGTCTACGACAGAACACTGAAGAGTCTACGACGAAGGCTGAAGAGTCTATGACGCAGGCTGGAGAGTCTATGATGAAGACTGAGGAGTCTATGACGCAGGCTGGAGAGTCTATGACGAAGACTGAAGAGTCTACGACAAAGGCTGAAGAGTCCCAGGCAAAAGCTGAACCATCTATGCCAGAAGCCAGGAGATGACATCCAAGCTGAAGGCGAAGACTGGAGCTCCTCGGAAGAAGCAGCCCCCAGTCCCTCCTCCTTTGTCTTTTATTGTAAGCAGGTTACTCCCCTGGGGTGGATGTAGCACTCACACCATCTGCCTGCCCTCCTCTTGTACAGGATGAGGATGTTACAAACTAAGGATGTTACAAACTAGGGACCCCATGCTGAATCACTTAAACTTTTGACCTTCTCAAATTGACAGTGAACAACATCCTAGAATGGTAACTGCTTGTTCTCTACACCCCAGGATGTAGAGCCGCTGAGTTTCTTAATTAAGCATCTAGACTTCTCAAGTTGACACAATGTACAAACCATAACAGTATCCTAAGTAATATCAAGATGATTTCAGGTACATGGGAGGCTCTGCACATGTTATAAACGAATACTATGCTGTTATATATAAGGGGTTGAAGTATCTGTGGATTTTGGTGTCCATGGGGGATCTTCAGTATCCCCAAAGATACTGAATAATGACTAAATAGCCTTACAATGGAATACTATTCAACAATAAGGGAAGAACTACTGACAGCACAGATGAACTTCATAAATATTCCGAGCACAAG
Source organism: Cuniculus paca (assembly GCA_004365215.1). Classification (NCBI taxonomy): domain Eukaryota; kingdom Metazoa; phylum Chordata; class Mammalia; order Rodentia; family Cuniculidae; genus Cuniculus; species Cuniculus paca. The sequence goes on from RJWT010008156.1 coordinate 814, forward strand.
AAGGCAACTCAAAAGAGTATGGAGATTGGTTCAGTTTGTGTGAAATTCCAGAACAGTCAAAAATAATAAAGTAAAAAATAAAAACAGTGGCTGCCTCTGAATGGGGGATGAGTAGGACGAAACACAAGGGAACTTTCTGGAGAGATGGAAATGTTCGATACTGGGATGAGGTATGAGTTACATGGGAGTATTTATTTGTCAGAATTGTATAGTCAAGATTCATGCATCTTCATGGGTAGAAAGTTTACTTAAAAACTGTAAGATCATATTGGTGTGTGTGCAAATATAGATCAGACAAGATCTAACAGAATAGCAATAATTGTTGAAGCTGGGTGTTGGATGTATAGGAGTTCATTATATTTTTCTGTTTATTTGTATGTATTGGGAATTTCCTACAATGAAAGTTTAAAAATATGACAGTTGATACTACATTCTTTTTGATATAATGCTTTTTTTACTATAAGATTCACTGAACATTCTATAATGATTTTAACTAGCTGAAGGTTAGAAATGATAAATTAAGTGACTTGCACTATGAATCTGTCTCTTCAGTTCTTGGATAATTTTCACTTGTTTCAATGTTCAAAAGGAGAAGCTGGGCACCACTCTAATATGGTACCAGTATTGAGCTTTATAGCTAACATTTCCTCAAGTAATACACTGAAAAATGTTGGTTTAACCTGAAAATTCATGAGCCCTTATGTTAACAAATTATATGAGAATCTATTTGATAAATACAAAACTAATTTTTAAACATTCCGCTGAACCGTACATTTAGAAATGGGTAACATGGTGTATTTTAAGTTATGTGTGCTTTACCACAATTGTAAAAAAATAAGTAAATTTAAATAATTCCAAATGAAGGAATGAAATCTTTTTTTAAAAAAAAATTTCACATCTTCAGTATTTATTTTTTTGCCCTTGGATGTCATGTCATACTCACTATTGCAGTTCCTGGGAATAAAACACTTTAAAAAATATTTCAAATCATTGACCTCAAATCCCCAACATGCAACAATCTGTGTTACAAATATTTCCTGCAATTTAAAAATGTAAATGTTTCATGAATAGTTGGTTCATCTGTAAACATCTTTTAGTGAGTTGTTTAATTTGAGCCGCTTGTTTTATTTCAGGCTTTTTATTTCATAATTTAAACACCCTGATTTCAATGGGAGGGAGACAACAAGAAGAAACAGGATGGATTTCATGTACAAAAAAAATTTCAGGATAAATTCACTGAAACAACCCTTAGAGAAAGAGGTAGACTTGTAAACTGAATTTTCATAAGGTTTTAATTTGGATCTTTTTCAAGTGTATGAGCTTCCACCCTGGAATGTCTCCGGCTGGGCTACTAGAGGTTTGGAAATCTCTTTCCTGTGAACATGGTGATTTTAGCAACAAAGTAGATATCCTTCAGGGCATCTTGAGCTACCAGGCAGCTAAAGCAACTCAGCTGTCCTGATAGGTTGCAGGAACACAGTGGGGTGTTGTGGGACGAGTGGACCCTCACCGCTCATTTCTTCTCCTTTTTCAGGGGGGCAGGAGTGCTGGGGATGAAATCCAGGGCATCATTCATACTGGGCAGGCACTGAGCTACACCCCTGACCTCTCACCACTCTTTTCTATCCTAACTTAAAGAAAGTCAGATCAACTGTGCTTAGGTCTTAAGCCTACATCTGGCCACTCCAGGGTGACAGGAAGTGTCTTGTCATAGGCAAGGTTTGCAAGGAAATAGATTTAATACAGAACACATAATTTGTAGTGTTATTTTATAATATTCACCAAAAAAATAAAATGCAGAAGAGTGCAGAAGATCTGTCCACCCACTAGAAACCCAAAGAATCAAGCTGAGGGCCTGCTCTCCCGGGTGATGTCCTGCACGAGTGCAGCTGAAGACCTAGAGCCATGGTAATGTCCTCCAAAAGTCCAGCTGAACGCCTAGAGTCTGTGCCAAAGGGACAAAGGATCTGTGTCAGCAGCTGAGGGATCTGCACTGGTGCCAGGAAGTGATGCTGAAGGTAAGGACTATAGCTCCCCTGAAAGGAACCAAAGCCATCCTCAGTAAGAGTGAGAACCCGAGCTCCTCCAACTATGAGAACGGCCAAGTTCATATCAGGGAAGCCAGCGTGACAAGCTTCTCCAGGAGATTCAACAGCACAATCTTCCCATCCGGATCTCCTTTTATGCTGTTGGCAACAATCCTCAAGTGGGCCTTCTACAGCCAGCATCACACTGATTAGTTCAGCTGGATGTCACAAGTTGACCATTACTTAACCCACCACATGTCTCCAGGGTCCTCTTCAGCCTTCTCAGTGAGGGGCAGGTTTTTTCCAACTACTGAGCACGATGGGGAAAGGAACCTTACTTACAGCAAACAGTGTCCTGTTGTAGAGGGAGAACAAACTCAGCACCCATTTCTGAGAAGGCAATCTGTTCAAAAGGGACTTTCTGCATATGGCCACACTTTGCCTCTACTTTATTTACAGTGACAATGAAAATAAGGCTCCTGGGGTCCAAGGAGATGACTGTGCCTTAGCTATCCAAAACTATCATCTTTGTAGTACTGCACCCAGTACAGAGTGAGGAGGTCACAATGTTTTTGGCTGCAAGTAACAGGAAAACCTCAACTGGTTCAAACAACATGGCAACGTACTACTTCACATAAGAAATAAAGCTCAGACAGGAAGGACTCAGGTTGGTTGATTTGGTAGTCAAGTAATGTTACCAAGGATTCAGATTAATTCTGTCTTTCTGCTGTGCTGTTTTAAGCGTACCAGTCACTGGAGGTTTCTCCAATTCCAAGTTTCAAATCCCCACACACGACTACCCAGAGGCAGAACAAAGGCATTACCATGTCTTTATGTCTCTTTTTAAGAACTAAGAAACTTTTCCAGGAAATTCCTCCATGGTGTGTCTTCATGACTCACTGGTCACAACTGGGTCTCATGCCTTATTGTGAGTTGCCATGAAGGGAATTTCCATGATTGGCTTAATCAAGATAACTGGAAAGCGGGACTAGCTTTCCCAAAAGTGCATGACCACAAACAGTAAATCGGACAACCAGAGGGTTTTTCGGTTTTTTTTTTTGTTTTGTTTTTTTTAAGCAAACAGTAGATAGTCATTTCATTTGTTGCTCTCCATATTTGAGGAATTTCCCACATTATCAGTCCTTCCCACCAAATATGGAAACTGAACAGTAGCAGATATGTTTGGGGTCCAGGTGTGTTCATAGACCCCACCAATCATACACACATGGACAAGACTTGAATTCAAAACCAAGTAAGTGAGGAATTAGGTGCCACTCCAAACCTACTTTTTGTTGAAGGTCAGGGAGCATGGCAGAAAAAGGGTGATATCCTATGTCATAGCATCTCTGTAGTAAGCACCAACATGCGTAGGTATCTCCTGGAGCAGTTTAAGTGTTCTCCCAGTTTTGTGCCAGCCAGCCTCATTTTCCAACTCTGGAGAATTCTAAGCTCCCTATATCCTGAATAAATCCCTTTCCTGCTTAAACTAGCCTGAGTGCATTCTGTTGCTCATTACCAGGAATTCTGCAAGGAAGAAGTAAAGAATTGCAGTCGGGTGGAGAAACTGTCAACTGCAGTAAAGGATCAGTACACACATGACACTGCAAAACATCAGAGGGGTGTGTCCTCTGTGGTGCACCCCTGTGTGCCACTTACAGAGAACAAAATATGACGACAGCCCCAGAAGCTGTTCTCTGCTGCCGAACTCAGCTTCCTTGTGGGGGCTCAAGGACTTTTTCTGGAAGTCTGCCCTTCCTGTCTCTCTCTCTTCCTAAGCATTTTCACCAAATACCGTAGCTTGACATCCCCAGCATCCCTCCCCCCAACACATGAGTAAATGTAATTTAATATTGTGTGGAAGAAATCACAAAGCAATCTAACCAAACCGATCCAAGCTTTAAAAATATTTTTTAAATGAAATGCTATATATGCTGGATCTTGTATCTTGTTACATACAACTAAAAGGGAATGTACATTTATTTAAGTCTTTTATTAAAAACATTAAGGCAATTTTAATGGTACCTTAAATAACAAAAGGAAAAACTACGTTTACAATTCTGCTCCTCCTCTGCCTCTATGGAGCTACTAGTGCCTCTTAACATTGCATTATTTTATTTGCATATCTCAACATCTCTACTTGCCTTTATATGCATGAAGTGGGTACAATATAATTTTGTCTAACCTACATATTTAGATAGATATTTAGGAGACTGCTGGCTTACAAATATTCTCGTATTAATTTTGTGTTAAACAGGCATAAAGCAAGATCCTTCCTTGAGTAATGCAAATCACTGAATCGTAAAAGTATTTTTTATTTGGATTACTGTTTTGCATTACTATTAGCAATGTATATGTGGATGTGTTTCACTGTGTCATTGCCAGCAATGCTATGTTTTGAATATGTTACTTCATAGAAGGAAAATGAGCCTTATTGCTATTCTATTTTGTAGGTTTTCATTATTACTGAGGTTTTCCTATAATTCTGTGAAGACTCCCTCATGCAGTCTCGTCACAGTCTTCGTTTGCTGTTCAGGGACACCAGGCTCCCGGGTTGTAAATGTAATAAAGATGTGCCATTACCAAGAATGTTCCTGAAAGCGCCATGTGCTTTTCTTCAGGAGCTGGTTTTAGGCAGAATTAATCCTTTTAATGGGTTATTATATTGGATCGGCCTAGTTATGTCAAAAGGGGCCTGGGGGGAGGGGATTTCTTCATTTGTCTGAACATTGCCGAACATTTAATTTCAGATTTTCAGCTTCGTGCATAACGAAAAATGCCCACCAAATGTGTGCTGGTAAATGTAAACTATAGTTGCGACATTTGAAAAATCTGAAATAGATTAATATTACAGAATTGCATCCGTTCTTTATGACATCACTCCCCCCTCCCCCAAAATTGCTAATTTTCAAATAAATTACTCTTCCTCTAAAAGAAAATAATCATTGAAAGAAACGTACGTTTCGGCAAGCAGGCTTAATTTTGAACGCTGGTATAGAATTTCTCGCAGAAAGCAGACCTGGAAACAGAACGTTCTTTTTTGAACTGCGTTTTGCAGAGGGAAATTAATTGTGGCTCTTACTTTTCCAGGCTGTGCCATCCTGGCGGAGGACAAAAACAAGTAACAAAAATAGTTTTGGGGCCCGTGGAAATGCTGACGCTCATGGCCTCTGAGTTCTTTTCTTTCCCTAACAGAGGACACAGCCCCGCTGACTACAGCACGCGACTGGCCATTTAATGTAGTCCCACTGGGTATCCATCTCTGCTCCGCCCCCTGGTGGCCTAAGGCCACTACTACGCTACCTCAGCATAGTTGGACCTTGAGGCTGTCCGGAGCCACCTCTCCCGTCACTGTCCGCACTCTTTGGTCATGACTCAAGGCATCTGGTGAAACTGCTCTGGTTGAGGAGTGAGTTTGGGGTCCCCAGCCCACTACAGCCCATTACGGCGCAGCCACTCTCTGACAAGCTCACACCCTCGGGATCTTACAGACCCTTTTCTTGAAAATCTCACTCAACTGCAATTTCCCTGGCCCTGCAAAGGACATTTAGGTGATGCAATCTACTGCTGCTTCAAAACAGTTTCTCTCCTTTTCCACACCAGGATAACTAGAGGGCCACAAGAAAAAGAATCACATTTAATGATTACCTACATCTTATATAAGAATTAACACAAAATGGATCAAAGACTTAAACGTTAAGAGCTAAAACTACAAAACTTTTACAGGAAAGCAAGGGGAAAATCTCTGTAACCTGGATTTGACAATAGATTATTGACTATGACGCCGAAAGCACAGTACTACACTGTGGGAAGGTGAAAGGTACTTTAGACATCATCAAAATCGAGAGATTTTGTTATGTCCAGAGGGTGCTACCAAGAAAGTGAAAATTGAAACTACATAATAGAAGAAAATGGTTGTAAATCATATAGATTCTAAAATCTGGAATTTATAGCAAACTTCCATGATTCAACAACAAAAAGACAAGCACTCCAATTTAAAAATAGACAGAAGACTTGAACCAAAATTTCTCCAAAGAAGATACACAAATGACCAACACGCCCATGGAAAGATGTTCAATATCATTAGTCACCAGGGAAATGCACACTATACCATGTTAAGAAATCATTTCACACTCACTAGGATGGCTGTAATCCAAAACAGAGAAAACAGAAGTATTAGCAAAGATGTGGAAAAACTGGAACTCTCATGCACTGCTGACGGGAATGTGAAATGTACCGCCACTCTGGAAAACAGTCTGAGGGTCCCTCAAGATGTTAACCACAGACTATCATATGATCAGCAATTCCACCCTGAGGTGGAGTAAAAATTGAGGTTCACACAAAAAAGTTGCATGCAAATCGCAGCACTGTTCTCAATAGCAAAATGTAAACAACCCAAACGTCCATCAACTACTAAATGCATAAGTAAAACGTGGGTTGATCCATAGAGTAGAATATTAGTTAATCAAAAAAAAAAAGAGGAAGTATTGATAATATGCCACAACATGGATAAGATCTGAAAACTTTCTGCTAAATGAAAGAAGCCAGACATGAAAGGTCATATATTGTCTGATTCTGCTTACATAAAAAACAAGAATAGGTAAATCTATACAGACAGACAGCAGAATAATAGTTGTCATGAGCTGGGAAGAAAGGAAAATTGAAAGTGACTACTTAATGAAGACTTTAGAGATGATGAAAATGTTTTGAAAATAGGGGGAACAGTAGTGCAGCACAGTGAATGTAATAAATGCCACTGAACTGTCTCTGTCTCTATATATATGTTCATCCCTAGTTTCTGGCTTATAAGTCCCATAGCCTTTGTTATTTCTTAAATGACTAGAACAATAAGGTTAAAATATTTGGCCTTTCATCCTTGTTTCCTGAAGCAGCTTTGGAACAGCTTCAGTGCAATGAAGATAAAAAATGGTCATGTTGGGTCTCTTTAGGCCTCAAAAGCAGAACTTCTCCTCTGACCTTCTTTTGTCCTTCTTTCACCTGCTATTTTTCTCTCTGAGGCAGGATATAGAGACTAAACATGCATTCTAATCGTTCCCTACCTTTCTGTCTTAGCCCTGGCCATGAAACTCTCTGATCCACCTTATCTGAGAGTAGATCATAAGGTCCCCATTTCAGAAGGGGTCCTGCCCCTTGCCCGTGAGGCAGGAATGCTGCATAGGGAGGGGGCCAAGAATCTGAACAGACTGGTCTTTCTGGGTTTTCTCACTCCGTGCTAATTAATGCATTAGGTCAGACCCTTTCCATTCAATCATTTTTCCACACAGTGGTCCATGCTTCAACAAGGTCTACACAAAAAAGCCATAAAACCCTAAAGCATGGGGTTCAGGGGCCTTCTGGACAGCTGACCAGGTGGAGGTTTGCAGGCAAGTGAACAAGAATTTGCCTCCATGACAGAATCACATAGTGAGAAAAATCAAGCTTATTTTTTCACTGTATTCTCAGACCCCACCCCACCTGCAATAGCCGAGCTTCCTCAGAGCAGGGTTCCACAGGGCCTGCCCGAACCCCGGTCTTAGAGGCCACCATTCACGTTCTTTGGGAAATCCCCCTGGGGTCTCAGCTAAAGAAGTGAAAAGGGGAAGGAAAATGTCCCCGAGACCACCCAGGTCTTGCTGTGTGACAGAAGAAATGATTCTCAGCCTACATGGAGAGTTTGTGTAATCAGGGAAACAAGCAAAGATGAATGGCCAGAACAGAAAGTGCTCTGCGTTTGCATTGTCTGATTAAAGAAGACAGGAGGAACCTGGGAGGACAAAAGAGAAAGAAACAGAAAGAGAAAAAGAGGGAGAGGGAGAGGGATAGAGAAAGGAAGGCAAAAGAAAGGAAAGAAGGAGAAAGAGCAAGAGAAGAGAAAATTGAAGCTTCCCGTTCAAACTCCGAGCCCTTCCTCCCCCACCCACCAGCGCTGTCGCCTGTCTCTGGGCAGGGGCTGTCTCCTCAGTGCCCCAGCAGGGTGCCTGGTTTTCCAGTCCCCACTTCCTTCCGTGCCTCTTGTGTCACATTCTTCTCTCTTCAATATCTCACGGCACCACAGACCTGCACCCTGAGGCCGGAGCCCGCGGGACTTCTCTCCCTCATGGGGTTAAGTGCAGAGGTGTGACTTCTCTGCTGTTCACGTGGGCCTTGCTAGTTTCACAGCTGGGAGGGTGGTGACCCCAGCAAGTGCTGTTGGCAGGAGAGAGTGAGGTTGGAGTTGAAGGAAAAAGAAGGAGTTTATTGGTGTCCAGAGGAAGACATGAGAAACAAGAAAATGCAGGGATGAAGGAAGGTCTGTCTGCCCCTTAGCCAGCAGGTGCGGTGCAAGGGGCCAGATGAGACATGCAAGTCTGTGGGAGCCTGGGCCCAAAAGGCAGGACGGTGCTGCTGGGGACCCGGGAGGTCCCCACCCTGGAAGGACGGTGGAGTAAGAGGTAGGAGCTGACTTGTTCCTGAGCATAGGTGCACACCCGCAAGGGTCACAGCCACAGGCACGCCCCGAAATCACTTCTAGAGCAAGAGGGGCTGGGAATGGGCAGTGGAACTAATGGGGGACACTGCGAGTTATACGTTATGACTCTGGCCCTGACTCTCACTGTTAGGCGTGCAATTGTTTGTTCGTTTATTCAGTGAACGTTCACCGAGCAGCATCTTGAGAAAACCAAAGGTGACCAAGGAGGACTAGAGCTCTGCTCTCATTCCAGTTCATTCGGCTTTGCGTTTGCATCCTCTTCCCCTCAGGTTCTCTAGCCTGTGGCCCTTATGATCAAGAAGTATATCATAGTGCAGCGGCAGGCAGAAACACCAAAACGACACCCAGGATTTGGAGGCAGATTTATTTTTACATCAACAGGCACTGATCGGGATCATTCCTAGAATATCAGTCCCTGATCTCTGGTGGTCTAGGGCTTTTATATGATGCATGAGCAGGAGATACAAAGGAGGTACGAAGGCAAGACAGAACAGCCTGGCAGTTCTTCTGATTAGCTAGCAGGGGTGAGATCATCAGTTACAAGGGGAGATTAATGATCATCACTTTATGAAGCTTAGTACAATGGTACAATCCGGCATCCTGTATGTTTGGTTATGTTCTTGTGGTTACAGGGGTCAAGAAAGGAATTACAAAGCCATGAAGCAGTTACAGAGCTAGGCATTTTCTAAAGAACAAAGTTTTAAAAAGAACAATTTCTCTCATACAGTTTTTTCCTTTCAATAGAAATTTAAGGAAAAAAACACCACAACCATGACCAAATAGAGACAATGTTAGGCAGCTTTGAACTTTGCCTACAGAGACATTTATTCTTTCTTTGGCAAGGTTCTTGACAGTAAGGCCTGCTCCGTGAAGGATCTCCCGCACTGGGTGCTTGGGACAGGAAAGGATACTGTCCCATTTGGCACGAACCGTCCTCACTGCTGCCCATGACCTCAGGGTGGCTCCTGGCAGGCAATGTGCAGTGTGCTCTTCCCAGGGCTGCTCTAGGAGACCAGCTGGCCCAAGATGCAGTCATAGTGCTTCGTGAGAACATAACCACAACTGCTGGGCTGCAGTGGGAGGCGGCACATCACATGACTGGGCAAGTGGGTGCTTGGCCTCTGCCACTTAACTAGAGGGTGATGTAAGGCAGAGTCTGTGGCTGCACCTGGGACAGCTGCAGTTAATGGACAGAGAGCAACAGGGGAGCCAAGGGTCTCCATTCCTGAGAGAAATGAGCTGCTTTGGATCCTGCCATTTAAAAAAAGAATTTCTTTTCTTAATTTGATTCAAACTCTCGAAATATACATGAAATCAGAAACTTTTCTATTTCCTTCCATGCTTTAGTAAAAGCAGTTTGATGGAACCTCTATTCATTTCGGCAATCTCTTTGCGTGAATTTAGAAAAAGCCCAGAAAGAATCACTTTATGGAACGACTTTTAGCACTCAAATTCACTTTTCCAGGGCAGTTAAGGCCAGACTATTGGCTTTCCAGTTTCAGAAAAGAATTGTTTTATCCACACTGTATTGTGGGATAAGCATCCTATATATTTCTGAAATGGTATTTCCTCTGTTTTCATCACAACTTTTCATCTATTAGCTCTGCAGAAGTGACACAGGAAGTGAGAAAGAAGTGATTTATTTAAAACTCTTTGAGATCATTGTAGATTCATACACAGTTGTAAAAAAATAATCTAGAGAGGTCCTGAGAAGCCCCATGTCCCATTTGCCCACTTCCCCTCAGTGGTCCATTTTATAGAACTATGCAGTATGATAGCCATGATACTGATTCATAAACTCCATCACCAGATTTAGACTTTCTCTGCTTCACATACAATGTATGTGTTAGTTTTATGAAATATGGAGTGTCTTGAGCTCTGATAAAAAAGTACCTTGCACTTTTTTTTCAGTGTTTATCATGGTTTTAATTTTTTGTCAAAATAATTTAAAATAAATTTAGTCTCCAAGTCATACAAAGAATTGCATGACTATTTTCATGTCGATAAAGATGTGTGCTTAACATTTGCAGCTCTTAAATATCTTTTAATGGAAGCCAGGTACCTTCATCTAGATCTGCGACCTACTAGGTTTCCTTGTGTCTGAATACTTACAGGTAGTTCTGCATGTCCTTGAGTGATGGCAGGTAAATACAAACTTTCTTTTCTCTGTTTAAATTTTGCTTTTCGTTATGTTGTTAAGGTAATATATTCTCGGACTACTATCTCAACAGCTCACAAGTACTTTTTTTTAAAGAAAAATATCCTGAACTTGAGAGTACCCAGGCAAAACAAAGCAAGTTTCCTGGCTGAGCTTGAGTAATACTTGCTGCAGCACCCAAGAGAACCAAGAGGTAGGTCTCTCCTGCAGTCTCAAGTCCAGCGAGGTGGCACACGCCGGTCACTCAGGTGTTACGTGAACAATGCAAAGTGCCTCAGGGACAATCTACTGACAGGTCAGACTTTCTCTCCCTCGGTGCCCTCTCTGCCTCTTTGGGCCTCCACCACCTTGACTTTTTTCAGGAAAGAAACCAGCCAGGCCTCAGCTTGGGTGTCATTAACTGGCTGCTACATCAATGCCACCTCAAAACCTTTAGCCCTCTGCTCTTTCTCTGGCTACAATTTCTTCCTACCTTCCAGACTAACACTGCACTGTGAGGGTTGAACTGTACTGTGAGACAGTTGAAACTATGAAGTGTCCATCCTGACACAGCTAAGGGGTGACAGAAGTGGCAATTGTAGTAAGGTCTTTTGACTTCCAGTCCAGAGCTCGTTCTACGAAGGGAAGCTCTCACTGTCCTTTGTTCACCCATCTTCCTGCTTTGCACCCTTGTGTGACCTGTCTCTTCCAGCTTCCCCCTAACCTCTCGGGCCATCACTTCCTCTCCCTCTACTTCCCCATCCAGCCTAGCCCTGTAGCCTGTCCTGTTAGCACTGTCCCCAGTGCTGTTCAACTCCCCCCACCCTCACCCACACACACAATTTCTTTGTCTCCTCCTAGATCCTGGGGTATTGCCACCGAAAGCCACAAGAGGTCAATGCTGACTGGGCTCACCACAAACTTGCTCCAAAGGAAGGCAGGTGGCAGGAGGGAATGGAAGATACAAGCCCCCACCCTCCCGCTGTAGACTACTTGGAGTAACAACTTCCTCTTGCCAATTCTTCCAGACAGCCAGTGATTAATAAACATCTTTGCTGAGTATCTGGGGGTGTGGGACCAACCAAAGCCAAGGCACAGGGTGGAGAGATGCAGGGAGCGTCCCTTTGGGTGACTATGTGATGTCCACAGGGACACAGCTGCTTTCAAGCGGGCTTGCATCCTAGATCCACCACTTACTACATGTGTGGCCATGGGTTAGCCTGTAAAATGAAGATGATAGTAATTCAGTGTTAGGAAGGGTGACTGATTTGAAGCACTTATTCCTTTGAACCCCTAAAGACATCCTTGTTATTATAACCAGATAGAAATGCAAGCCGTCACGCAGACCATGGAAGGTCAGAGATTTTATCTGATGGTCAACTGTCTGACACAGGGAGTTCCTGAGCAGAGGGTGGACAGAGCATGTTCTGGACTGTGTTTTATGACTGTCACTTTGACTAGGAGGTTGGTCTTAGAGCAGGAGCAGAGTGGAGTGGGGTTAGAACCAGTTGGATATTAGATGTAAAACGTGCCCACAATGGCATGGTGACAGGGGGTTGGGACATCAAGGACAGCACCCTGAGTCTGTGAGTGGAATTTTAATCTCTGGGTCATGAGTAAATTAGGTTCTTCTCTATTCTTTCTGCTTTGAAAGCCAAGGATTCTTTCAAGAGCTCTGCTTCAAAGGCAAGCGCTGGCCATCACTGGGTCAGGAGTTCTCTCAGCAGCTCTATAAAGCCCCCCTCCTGCCTCCTCACACCTCCCAGTGACTAAATCAGAACACCAGGTGAGTGCTGGGCAGTGGTGGCTTTTTAAGCTCCCCAGGTGACTCTACTGTGCAGCCAGGATTGTGCATGACACCAGAGGCTGTGACTTCACCTCAGGAATCTGCACCAGACCATTACATCAGTCATTGGCGTCTACTCACAGCTGTTGCCCCTTTGTCCGGCTAAACAAACTCTTGGTTGATACAGGTTGAGGCAGCAAAATGCTCAGAAAAAGTGGGTTCTTCTCCAAGACCCAAAGATGAAACTTGATTACTGTTGTAATTCAGATCTGGACTGCTCTCCCCACAGAGGCCCACTTGTTAAACATTTGATTCCTGGCCATGGTGATATTGGGGGGTGGTGAACATTTAGAACAATGGTTGGGAACCTATGGCATGCACGCCATGGCTGGCTGTTTGTTATCACTGAAAACTCTAAAAGATTCACCATCACTGCTTTAGAAGCTGGGGTCAAGTGGGAGAAGTTCACACCATGGTGAAGGTGCTGTTGAAGGGGATATTGGAACTTGGGCTACTTCCAGTCTCCCTGTCTTTGCTTCCTGGCCACCGTGAGTTGAACCAGTCTCTTCTGCCATGTGCTTCCACCACGATGCTGCCGGAAGCCCAAAGCAACAACGTTGGTGGGTGTTGCAGGGACCAGCAGTGCTTTCCAGGCTCTTACTGTTCCATTCAATGAATTGGTTGGAATGATTGGTGAATGGTGAAGACTGACATTTATTTTAAGCAAAAATAAGAAGAAAGCAGAATGGGCCACTGCAAAAACAGGGGCGTTGGGCATGAAGTCCATCACTGCCATCTTTTTAGTATCTTTCTTTTAGCGTTATATCCAGGAGGTGCCACTTCATCTCATGCTAGAAGATTGGTATCAGGTGCCAGGTTTGGTGTGTTCCCACATCAGAAGATTGGTAGGAGAAGTGCAGGGCCCAGCTTGGTCCTATGTCAGAATCTGGAGCTGCCACTTGGTGGCTAATGAGTCTCTTCAACTGGCAGGTCATGCCCGACTACTCCAGTCACATTACCATGCCCTAGTCTCCTGCCTCAATGTGGCCAACTGACCAGGGACTGAAACCGTGAACCAAAACAAACCTTCCCTCCTTTGAGGTCAGTTATCCAGGTATTTGTCTCAACAATGAAAAGCTAACACATCGATCTAAATAAATCATAGTAATAGTAATTCCATTCATCTCTGCTAGGGCCGGCATGTGGACCTATGTCATGATTCTGGCCAGTGAGGTATGAGAACACTGTTGAAAGGCTTCTGGGAAATTTTTTCTTTCCCCATTATACAAAAAGAGAGGGTCTTTCCCTTGCTCATTTGTCCCTGATTTGACACTGTAATGTGAAAATGCATAGCTGAGTGCTGACATAACCAACTGTGACCTCATGGGGAGCTGTGACTGACATGCCTTGGTTCCCGACCTGCAGGACCACCCTAAATAGTCCACTTCCAGGTTTATGGTTAAACAAAATAGTAAACATCCTTGGTATTTAAACTTTGATGGAAGATTCTATTATTCACAGCCAAAAGCTTCCAAGAGATAAGGGAAAATTCAGTAATGTCTCATGATTGATTTCAACAAAGAGCAGGTCTCTGATTGTCTTAGTGGGACTCTTTACCCGGGAGAGGTAGTGAAGCAGGGTTTAGGATGCAGCAATTCATAGAGTCTTATTGACTCATTTCCTAACAACTAGAATTTCCTCTCCTCCAGTGAAATACCAGCTAGTTAGTATTCTTTGTAGTCAGCTGCTAATGAAACGGACATTTGTTCATTGGTATGCTTGTCAACAGCTTGAGTTCCAAGGAGCACCTGGCTGGGGTGATGTGGTAGGAATAAAATGGTCAGGCAAAATAATACTGAATGTGCATAGGTAAAAGCTGAGGCCCATTAATAGAAACTTTTCCTGTTATCTTTTTCAGCTGATATGGTTTAGTTCAATTCCACAGTCTTGCGTCTGTCCAGTTCCATCAAGTGAATTTTCATTGCTTTGTAAATGTCCACCAAGTTTCATTTTAATGTATTTATGCTTTTAAATCTGTATGCAAAGATTGTAAAGGCTATCAATTTGATGGAGTCCTCACAGGGACTGTATGATAAATATAATCAAAGCACTGAAATTCCATACTGACAAAAGCAAAATGTCTTGAAATGAATATTAGAATTCTAAATTGATTTTTACTCCACATCAGAAACATTTTTTTCTTTGTCACATCTCTGTTATAGCCACAAAAATCACTAGAGGGAATTGTGAGCATTAATAAAGTGTTCATTTAGCCTGTATTTTTCAAGGATATATCTAATAGATTAATCAAGATAGACTATAGATATTAACTATGAGGGATGTGTGATGCAACTTCTATAAACTAAGTGTGCAGATAAAAGGCATAAGTGAGTTTATCATTTTGTTGAATTTTTGCATCTAAAAATGAAGAAGATTATGTCATTACGCAGTCTACCACCCATATAATTCTCTTAACTCGAAATCCAGAAATCCTGCAGGTATCTTCAAGTGGCTATAAACATTCTTAAATTCCTCTTGATCTCTAGAGCTCCATGCAGCCTAGGATGTAGCTCTCCTTTGTACAGATGAAGAGCTCTGACTTGAAAAAGTATCTACACACAGACCATGGCGGGACAGCAGGCTGGACTTGGCATCAAGACCGTCGGGCCTCATGTCTTTTTACCAGCCATATGTCTATGGGCAGATCCCTTACCCTCTCTGAACCTCCACTTCTTCAGTTTCAAGCTGAGGTAGTAATAATCCTTGAATTATTACTTGGGACTTATTTTAAACTCCAAATGGATAACAGAAATGAAATGTTTCAAATGAAAGTAATTTGGAAACTATAACATTTTGTTTTTAATCTCTCTAAGGTATATAAAATATGTTGACATTTACTTCTAAAAAGTTTCTACTTACAAAGCCTACCTATGTAAAATTCTGTAAACAGCCATCAGGCAACTGTGGAGTAACGCTAGGGTAATACACAAGTTATTGGTGTGTTAGCCTAAATATTTTCCCATACAGTGTTCTTCAATGAAGTAAGCTGCACGGCTTTATTGCTTCAAATACTAGATTCCTATAATTCTGCCCTTGTCACCCTTTCCAATTGTACTGGCTTGCCTGACAGATATCTCTTGGCCTTCTGGGCTGGCTTGTTGCAGGTTCCAGTAGCATACTTACAAGGTCACTTCAGACAAGACCCTAGGCACAACAGCATATTTAGTAACTGCTGTCCAACCGGGTTTTAGGCTATTTCAACTGAGATGGTAATTGTATAATTACTGGTTCCAAGAGAAGGTGAGGCAGAGCACAAAGGGGCAGGATACAATGAAACATACAGACCCTCACCACAATTGTGGACCTCTTGCCCATACCAAATCTGACAACAAGGGGCCAAAGAGTGGTAGGGGAGGATGTGTGAGAAAAACGCCTTTTGAGAAAGGAATATGGAGTGATATATCTTTGTCTCAAATTGGTGAGAGATGTGTCTCAAACTAAGTGGGCTCACCAGAGACAGAAATCCTGTGGCAGCAACACAGGAGGCTGGTGGGAAAGCCTGCATGCTCAGAGTCCCTGGGGCAAGAGATGTGTGAGGTTTTCCTCGGGATGCATTTAAAGGGCCAGTGGAAGCTGGAGCGATCCTTGGAGATTTAGCTACAGGGGAGCAAACAGGGGAAACTAGTGAATAAGTTCTGTATCTATTGGGTCAGGAGTCCCCAGGACACAGATCCTCAAGAAATCTGAAGAACCCAGGAAAGAGCCAAATGCATACGGGGGCCAGCACAGCAAGCTCAAGGCCACTCAAATCCAGGAAGAAGCGTTTTACTTCTTTCCTCTCTACCCACTAGGCTCCATGCTGTATCTTAAACAGCCTCTAGGGCAGTGGTTTGAGCCTATGGCATATGTGTCTCAGCTGGCTGTTTGTTGAAAACTCTAAAAGGTTCACCCTCGCCGCTCTGGGGATGGAAGAGGGCAAGCTAACTGCATCTCTTTCCGGCATGCTATAGACCATAAGCCTAGGGTGGGGATATGGAAATGAAGGCTTAATTTCAAGTGAAGTTTGTCACAGTTGTTTCTGTCCTGCACCCAGTGTAATTTGGAATGAAGCTGCCACTGAAACAGTTACTATCAGATCATCAGATACCTAGGAATGAGGAGAAAATTCAAGGGTTTTACCTAACTTTCCATCAGTGGACAGAAGATAAATAGCATTGAATACATTTTAAAATGACTAACAGAGGCCAAAATAGTTGCATTTTATCACATCTCACGAGTTAGCTCAAATACTAGTTATGGTTTTATATGACACAGATAAATGTCCCTTTGCAGAACGGAGCCCAGTGGCAGTAAGTGACACTTGCTATGATAATTTGTTATCAGTAGAAAACATTTTGACCCTGAAAAACACAAATATTTTGTATCAGGTCCTAAAATCAACCAATTAATCTTTTATTGTCTGTCACATGTGAAATCCTATGGGATACTTTGAAGGCTGTTTACACTCCATTAGTTCGGGTATCATTTCTTACGAAGCACATAGTATGTGCTCAAAAATATTTTCTATTTAATTATTCTTTACAAGATACTTAGCACCAAAGGATGTGGCATTTTTCCAATGTTGACAACAACACTTAAGCTTAAAAATCCCTATATTTATAAATCGTGGTGCAAACCTGAGTGGGGAGTGATTATGGTCTCACTTGTATTTAACACTGTAAAGTGTTGCTGAATGATCTAAGAGGAGAGAACAAAATTAAAACTAGAAACAAAAAAATAGGATTCTTTTAAACATTCAACCATGACGATACAGTATGGCAGGGGCGGGGGGAGACTAGACAGGGGGAATCCAGACTTGAATCTCGCTCTGCTACTCACTAGACCTCCAAGGTCCTCTCCTGTGAAGAGAGTTGCCCACCTCGGGAGTCGCAAAGCCTTTCTAAGAGCTATGAGAACAGGCTTTGTAAATCCTGAAGCGCTGCACAGATGCAAGGATTTACTAATAGCCAGCAGTTGAACACTGATAGCCACATGCACAGCGGTTTAGATCTTCTCATCCAATCTCCATAAAAACTCAAGACATAGCTAGTTACTGCTTCATACAAACCTCCACTTACTGTATGCGGACACTGCAAGGTTAAGCAACTAGCTCCAAGATACGCAGAGCCGCAAGTGGAAGCAATAAACCTTGATTCTTACCCCAAACATTATAGCTGCTGTCCTGCCCACTGTAATTTAATAGCGACGCAGGGATTTCATATGGCATCAGCCATGTGAAATGTGGTGCGGCCAACTGCTAGCTTAAGAGAAAACGCCTCCCCAGACGTCCCGTGCCTCTGCTCTCCAGCCTCGTACTCCAGCACCTGCTGCCGCGGCGCACCCGCCCCGCCCTGGCATTCTACGCATGCGCCGGCGGGGTCGGCGCAGGCCCAGTAGCAGAGCAGCGTCCGCGGGTTACTCCGCCTACCTTCTCCTTCGCCGCGGAAGTGGGAGAGGTGGGAGATGAGCTGAGCTCCGCCGGGCTTTCTGTCTCCAGCGCTGTCACAGGTACTCTGGGTCAGGTCTGGAGTCCCCTTCCCTGTGCCTACTCCACACTCATTCTCCTGTCCTCCTCCTGTCCAGCGGCGGCCCGGGACTGCACGTTGGCTTCCTGGCGGGAGGTGGTTTGTGTACAGTTACCATGGAGACGGTGGCCGGCCCGCGGAGCCCGAGCTTAGGAGGGCTGGCGGGGTGAGGATGCTGCCGAGCTGGGCCCTGACCTGGACCCATGGACCAGTATGGGCGCCCCGTCTGCGCGGGAGGTGAGGTGTGCCCCGCGGGGTTCTTGGGGACCCCTCCTGCAGCCTTTCGCCTTTCTGTCCTTAATCAAGAGAGACAATGAAGAGTTCGGGCGCAGCCATCTATTTCTATGCATTGAGTTCTTGGCCAGCTAGCTGCCTGATACTTAATAGAAGCTCAGTAATATTTGTTGAATGAGAGGGCGGTAGACTGAAGGACTTTGTCAAGGCAGGCGGCATAGCTCAAGTCACTCAGATAATCCCTGAGCTCTTCTAGGCAACAGATGGAACCTCAGTAAATAAAATGTATATGTGACTTGCCATGGTAAAATGTTTGCCATATGGTAAAATACATGGGTATGTACAAAATGCCTTTGATGATCCATCCCCACAGTATCACAGTAGGCCTTCCATCTCACCCCCATTTAGATTTCTTTTAACTTGTTAGAAAAGCAGTCTCTAGTCTTTATTTGTATCCTATTTTGTGAATTTATAAGACATTTGGTATGGTCACATTCAATAAAATACTTAATAAAAGTTCTCTATTTTCGTAAAGTACCCCGATTTAAATTCTAAAACTTGAATGAAAACTCTGAACTAATATTCTGGTTTTTGCAATTTTCTTTCTTTTTTGAATGAGGTTTCATTCACTGGAGAAGTTTTTTCTGTATTCCTTTATTAAATTAGCACTTGGACAGTAGTTTAATGTTTTCTAATGAGCCAGCACCATGCTAAAGCACTTTAGATGGATCATTTCACTTAACTCTCAAAACAACCCTGAGATGATTCTTATTACTATCAATATTTTAGAAGAAAAAACAGGCTTAGAATTTTATGCAGGCCTTTTTCACAATCAGAGACTTGAATTGTTGGAGCATTGTTGGACCCTTACACAGCATCTAAGCTCTTTACCACTGCCCTGTTGAAGACTCGTATTCATGAAAAGTAATTCAAAGTCCTGGAAAGGGACTGAGTATTTAATTTGAAGGGAAAAGTGTGAAGATGGCCAGCTTATCCCCTGTTGCTAACACCCCGATAGCACAAAATTTCATTTAGCATGGAGGCTTTTATTCTGGTAGATATTAGCAGCAAAGGTAAAGACAATTTTTTATAATTTGGTGTGAAATTCTGTAAATGAGGACTCTGGGCTTTCCCTGAAACCAGCGAAAAATACTTTCCTTTAAAAAAGTTTTGAATACCCTCCTGGTGGTGATGTCCCTCCTCTAGATTCCCTATGTACCACAGACTCAGGACAACTGATGCAAGACAGAACTCAACCTCTTCTCTCCCTTCATGATATGCTTCTCTTCCCACTCATTTTAAAAGGTTCTCTTGCTGTCTCTCTCTAGTCTCCCTAGGTCAGCATCCCCAGTATCACCCCCGATCTCTTCTTGTCTTCCGGGAGGCCAAGGTCTGTTAGTTGCTTGGTTCTCGGTGCACCTCACCTCCTCTCTTCTCTCCTATCACTCCTGTACACCTTCACTCCTGTCCTGTAGCTTCCTATACTCCGCTCACTGAGAACAGCATGAATCAAGGGCTACTTCTTGCTGGGCAACTTGAAATAAAGTCAAGAAAGGCAAAGGGGACTAAATTTGAACTCATATTACCATGTGGCATCATAAGTTGATGCCATTTGAAATGAAGTTCACTAGGCTTTTGTAACAAGTATCTCCAGTTAAAGAAGCCATGCAGCCCTCACCTAGAAATGTCTTAGCTCAAGTCTGTATTTGAAATGGGAGTTGAGCAATTGTGCAGGTGTTGTTCTTCACCTGTGCCTCCCTTCGAAGGTTGAGGGTCAGACTCTGGTGGGACAACACTGGGTGCGCAAGCACTTCTGACACAGTGAGGAAATGTAGAGACCTAGAGACCAGCAGGGGACCTTGTGGAGTCCGGATGAAGGACGCTAATCTCAGGCTAGGAGAGTGGGAGAGGAAGGTCCCTTGAACAAAGGACCTCTTAAGAGTTGAGTTAGGTGAGTAATTGTATAAGAGCTGCCTGATTTTGCCACTTTTAGTCTTTCCTCCTTCCTGCCCATCTTTCCTTGGTGGATCACATCTTTTTTTTTTCAACCTAGGGCCTATGCATTGAACTACATTTTCCTCCCTTTCCCTCTTCTTCTCTTCCCTCCCTTCCTTCCTTTTCTTCTGCCTCAGTTTCTCAAAGTGCTGGGATTTCAGGCACACACTACCTTACCTGGCTTGTTTTGGTTATTTAAATTTGTTTGTTGGCTTTTATTCCTTTACATAACATTTGATTCTCTCTTTGGTGTGGCTCCAATCTTTGTTTTTAGAGTTCCCTCTTACTCACACACAACCCGTGTGTTCTTGATGTTCTTCCTTTGTTCATCCATTGAGTTTGCTGAACTTCTTTCTCTACTGCAGCCCCATTACCAGCCCCAATTTGAACAAACTGCCGCTTGTTCAAATTCAGCCCGTTTTTCAGAACTTAGCTCAACTAATACCTCTTCCATAAACCTGCCCGATGCCCTCTCTTCCTCCTTTGCAAATCCCCATGGTAATTTATCTTTATTTTTCTTGCTACTTCAGTTTCTTCCTTGGACTAAAATCATTCTGGGATAAGTAGGGCTGTGATTCAGCTGGTGCACTCGTAGAAAGCCCTGCTGCTGAAAGTGTCAGTGTATGGCTAGACAGTGAGTGACCAGCTGCAGCCCATGGCGTCCTGTCTCCCACCATGCCTCTAGCAAGAAATAACTGCATATCACCTCTGAGGACAGGGCACAGCTTTTCTTTTACTAGTGTGTAAGACCCTGTCCACATCACAGAATTACCCCAGGGGCTGAGAGGATGTGCTTAGTATTAAAATAAATGTTTAGTATTAGTATTTTATCTTGCTGAGAATTAAGACAGTATTTTATTTCTCTGTATTCCTGGAGAGCCAAGCAGAGAGATTTGCACGTAGGAAATAGTTAATCTATACCAATTGAATGAATTTGTTCCTGTTGTGAGGAAAATTTTATAACCTTAAAATTTCTGTGGTAATATTGTGTTATGGTTCAAGGATGCTTTACCATAAGTGAGCAGGCTTTCAAATGCTAAATGGTTATTTTTCAATGCAGTAAAAAACCATCTATAATAATTTGTAATTTAATTAGCACAAGATAAACAACGCTACCTCCTAAAGAACTGTGCTTTTAACCATTTACTTGTATTATTAAACATTTCCATGATTGAGTTAGTAAAGAATATATTAATATAATGATAAAAGATTAACAGTGCAGATCTTACATTATACCAGTTTCTCATCAAATAAATGTTAAAGTGAGATTTGGAAGAGAAAAAAGAGATACAGAAAACTATGCTAGAATTTGTGGAAAAATTTTACAGACAAAAACATTTTAAGGCCATTATTTAACGTTGTGTCCACTCTTACTTGGTCAGCCTAAATTCCTGCCTACCTGGGTAATTGACAGAAATCTTAGAATGTGACAGGAATCAATATCCCTGCTTTATTCCTCTCCAAAGCAGAATACTTTTCACTGCAAAGTAAAGATAGCCAGAGAAGGTCCATTGGGTGAAGAATGAGAGTCCATTATTACTCCCTGAAGCACTTTCTTTAATCTTTGTTAAGCTTGCCATATTTCCTTTGGACATTGCTAGACTTCTCAGTGCTATGTGAGACCAAAGAGATAGCAGACCTGATGTAGGCTACAGAAGAAACCTCTTCTCATTAGGGGATACAATTTCATACTGCAATTGCTTATCTCTAGGGAGTGGTGGGGATGCAACCCAGCGTCTGTGCATGCTAAGTACATGCTGTGCCACTGAGCTGCATGCCCAGCCCTGCAGTGGGTCTTTTATAAACAAAACAATGATCCTGTTATGACCACTGAAGTTAGATGCTGCCGGCTGAATTTATATTATGCACTCAAATAATATATGTAAGTGTATATGTTTATACTGAAACGATTTTGTATATTTAAAAATAAATCACATTGAATATTTTATTTTATTTTTTTATTTATTTTGTCTTTTTGAGACAGGGTCTCACAATGCAGTTCAGGCTGGCTTTGAGCTCACTTTGTAGTCCAAGCTGATCTCGAACTCACAACGATCCTCCTGCCTCAGCCTCCCAGTACTAGAATTACAGACATGCATCACCATGCCCAGCTAATATTGAATATTTTAAAGTGAAGAGCCAAACGTGTCAGAAGTATTAGAAGTAAAATGTAATAGGTCTGCCTTTATTTTTTAAATCTGCATTAATGTACATAATTCTAGAAACCTTGCTTAAGTTCAAAACCTTGTATTAATAATTCCTTTCATAAGGCTAGGGATTTAGCTCAGTGACATAAGCGCCTGCCTGACAAGCAGGAGATTGTGAATTTGATCCCTGGTACCAAAAAAAAAATTGAAGATGATTTGACTCTACTCATTCAAAAGAATCATAGACAATTATGGGGCCAAGCCATTCCCAGAGGTTTGTTATAAAGCAAATGTAGTTTGGAAGTAGGCCCTGTCTGTCTAAAATTTAGTGGAAGAAAAGGAAACTGTAGTTTAAAATTTTAAGAAATCCCCTAGTGTTGTCTGGTAGGTTCAATATGAGAGATACAGCCTCGAGAAGTAGGTCAGCGGGAGAGTGCTTACCTGCTGTGCATGAGGCCCCAGTTTTGAACCTCAGTACTACCCCCACCCTAAAGTGAGATGATTCTTTCTTCCTTTATCATGGGTCTCTTCCTTGTGTGTCTTTTCCTCAATCACACATTAGCATAACTGTGCAGCCCATGTTTTTGAGAGCTATTCTTTCATCTTTATCCTCTGTTTGAATTTTTAACTAAAAATTGTTCATGTTTTTTTTCAAGCTAAATATAAAAGAATGGTTTAATATGTGGAAAGGCTTAAGCACTCCTTTCTAAGGCACTGGATAGCAGCAGTTGATATTGATTGTACTATATGTTTGCAGGGTGTGGTGTCTGAAAACCATTTTACTTTAAAAAGGAAAGATGCTGTCTTCAAATGATAAGAAGTTAGAAAAAATGGATCCATTTTATCGACCTTCCTTGTCCAAGCAGAAGACCAGTGCAGAAATCATAAGTGAAGCACGAAATGCATTAAGAACAGTTAGAACTCAAAGACCATTCACACCCCAGGAAGACCAAAGGAAACTATTTGGACCTGCATCATCAAGAACACCAGAAAACAGGCCTCCTTCTTCCTTCAGGTATATGATATTTTATCTTCAGGTACACTTAGGCCACCAGATTACATTTGCCCTTAATTCTGCTCCATTGATTTGTCCTTTCTCCCAATCCCTGGCAACTACTCCTCTTTTTATTGTCTCTATATTTGTCTTTTCTTGGAGTCATGCAATATGTAGTGGAGGAAACCAGCCTACTCTGATCAGGTCTTTGTTCAGGCACCACTTGTAGGGACCTAGTCCTGCCAGTTTGTCCTCTGACCAGGGGCAAACAAGGATGAAAGACAAACACAGAGTCAGTTTAGAATGTGGTGGCCAGGGGGCTCTTGCCTCTAGTGGACAAAAAGCCCTGGGTGTCTTGTTTTTACTCACAGGGTTACAAGCGATTAGAGTAGCAGAAGCTTCATCTGCCTCCTATTATCTAAAATATATACCTAGGCAAACCACTGAATCTCAACTGTGTTGACTTTTCCCCTAGAACCTGCAAAGTACCATCATCCCTGTATGTTGCCAAAGGAGTACAGCTTGCTGTTTTTCTCCTTTGTCAGTTAGGCCTCGATTCTCATTATCTGGACTCCCACAATGTAGTCTTTTCAAACTGGCCTCCTTCACTTGGTAATATGCATGTCCGTTTCCTCCATGATTTTTCATGATTTGATAGCTCATATCTTTTTGGTGCCTAATGGTGTTCCATTGTCTGGATGTGCCACAGTTTACTCATTCACCTACTGAAGGACATTTCAGTTCCTTCCAAGTTTTGGGAATTACAAATGAGGCTGCTATCAACATCATTGTACAAATTTTTATATGGGCATAAGTTTTCAGCTCCTTTGGGCAAATAGAAGACAGTTACTGGATTGTATGATAAGAGTGTCTTTAGTTCTGTAAAAAAATCACCAGACTGTCCTCAGAAGTGACTATACCATTTCATGCTTCCGCCATCATGAGTAAGAGTTCCTGTTCCTCTCCATCACCTCACCAGCATTTGGTGTTGTCAGTGGTCTGGAGTTTGGCCATCATAATAGGTATGTGCCACTTCTCTTAATTTGCATATCCTTGGTGATACATGGTATGGAACATCTTTTCTCCATCTATATGTCTTCATTGATTTGGCATTTATTAAGGTCTGTGACCCAGTTTTTATTTGGGTGGTTTGTGTCCTTATTGTTAAAATCTGTCGTTGTTTTCATTGTTATCATCATTTGGTTTTTGTTTTTGAGTCAGGATCTCTCTCTTTATTCTAGGCTGACCTCAAACTCACAATCATCCTGTCTCAGCCTCCCAAGTGCTGAGATTATAGGCATAGGCCACCACATCTGGCTTATTACTGAATTTTAAAAATTCTGTATTTTGAGTAACCATCTTTTATCTTGTACTGTATGCCTTCTGCAAATGTTTTCTACCAGCTTGTGGGTTTTCTTCTTGCTTTCTTGATGGTGTCTGTTGCAGAACAGACATTTTTAATTGTGGTTAAGTCTAGCTTACCAAGTCTTTCTTTCATGGATCATGCCTTCGACATTGTGTAAGAGTCATCACTTTACCCAAGGTAATCTAGACTTTCTCCTGTTATCCTGTAGGAGGTTTATAGTTCTAAGTCTCATATTTAGGACTGTGATAGATTAGAGTTAATTTTTGTGACGGGTGTAATGTTTTTGTCTAGTTTCCTTTTTTTTTTTTTAATGTAGATGTTCATTTATTTAGCACCATCTGTCAAAGGCTATCTTTCTGCTGCATACAAAGTCCCTGATCAACTTAACAATTTTGTATTTTACAATCATGTGAAAGTGATATGTATGCCATAGAATTGGGACTTTGAATTTTGATCTTTTCCTGCCATAGCCATATGCAGTGGGATTCTCTCTTGTGATGCTGGCAGAATTGGTGAGCTGTAGTTTCCAGTCAGCCACATGGT
This sequence comes from Cuniculus paca, assembly GCA_004365215.1. Classification (NCBI taxonomy): domain Eukaryota; kingdom Metazoa; phylum Chordata; class Mammalia; order Rodentia; family Cuniculidae; genus Cuniculus; species Cuniculus paca. The sequence continues at coordinate 26,073 of RJWT010008156.1, forward strand.
CATGAGGGCAAACAACCCACACCATTACAGCATACAGTACTGGTATATTAAATGCATTTTTAACTACAAAATTTTCAACTGTGCTGTCACTCCATTGTAAGTTAAGGAATTCTCTATTGCCTTTGCTCCTTTGTCAAAGATCAATTGACTGTATTTATGTGGGTCCATTTCTCGTCTCTGCATTCTGTTCCACTTATCTATTTGTCTGTTCTTTCACCAATACCACACTGTCACGATTATAGTACAGTATTATGTTTTAAACTCTGGTGTTGTCAATTGTCTGAATTTGTTCTTTTCTTTCAATGTTGTGTTGACTATTCTGGGTCTTTTGCCTCTCCACATTAACTTTATAATTAGTTTATTGATTTGTACAAAATTATTTGGGATTTTTATTAAGATTGCATTAAACCTTAGATCAATCGACATCTTGACAATATTGAGTCTTCCTAGCCATGAACGTGGAATGCCCCTCTGATTATTTAGTTCTTTGATTTCTTTCACTGATTCTTACCATCTCTTTCATACAGATGTTGTAAATTATGTTAGATTTGTGTTTAAGTGTTTCATTGAAGAGGACGCTAATTTACATGGTTTTGTGTGATC